>SJYT01030990.1:378525-428859 GCA_006410635.1 Cephalophus harveyi
AACTGAACTGAACTGAACTGAGCACTGCACTTTATAAAACTTACTAAATTCTCCCAACAACACTATAAAGTAGGTATTACTATCCTCATTCTATAGCAGAGGGAACAGAGGCTAGAAAAATTTAGTATCAATCAAAATTACATAATTAGCAAGTAATAGTCCTGGGATTAGATCCCTAGGCTATCTGATTTCAAAATTCTTGTGGTCTCTCTTAATTTCTGCCCCTCTGTTGCTTGGAAAGTTCTAAAAGAAAAAAAAATTTTGTAATTAGTTACAAAATTGTATCACCAGGCTTAGATGTTAGATGTCACTCTCCAGTACATGTGCTAAGCATACTTATTGGAAATTCTCAATACACCACTGATTAACACAAACACTTCAATGCAGGAAAAACGTCAGCTTATCTGACATATATCTTTCCTAACCATCGGGCTGCCAGTACTGCTTTGACTCTGAACATACTCCCAAAAGAAAAAAGGTTTTATTGAAGAGAGAGACCATGAGTACCCAGTAACAATACACCCTAGAAGCAGAACCAGAGTACCAAAGATTATTCACACCCAAGGCACTATAATTGGTCCTTTTACCTTGCAGAAGGAAAAAAAGTACTCAGATTGGACAGAATATCTATCCAAAATGAGCACAGAGACCAGCAACATACGGAAAGCAACAGAAAAGGAATCGTTGCTATTCAACTGCAAAACTGTGTCTGACTCTTTGCGACCCCATGGACTACACTATGCCAGGCTTCCCTGTCCTTCACCATCTCCCAGAGTTTGCTCAAATTCATGTCCATCCAACCATCTCATCCTCTGTTGCCACCTTCTCCTCCCACCCTCAATCTTTCCCAGCATCAGAGTCGTTTCCAATGAGTTGGCTCTTCACATCAGGTGGCCAAACTATTGGAGAAAAGGTATGCTGCTGCTGCTGCTAAGTCACTTCAGTCGTGTCCAACTCTGTGCGACCCCACAGACGGCAGCCCACCAGGCCCCCCCATCCCTGGGATTCTCCAGGCAAGAACACTGGAGTGGGTTGCCATTTCCTTCTCCAAAGCATGAAAGTAAAAAGTGAAAGTGAAGGCGCTCAGTTGTGTCCGACCCTCAGCGACCCCATGGACTGAAGCCTACCAGGCTCCTCCGCCCATGGGATTTTCCAGGCAAGGGTACTGGAGTGGGGTGCCATTGCCTTCTCCGGAGAAAAGGTATAGATGAGAACAAAACCTGCTTCCATGGTGAGACCAGGGACAACTGATCAAAGGGTGAACAGAGATTAGAAGCAGAGATGGGGTTTTGGCAGGGTGGGGGATCAGAAGCTGGGACAGCAGGAGTTCAACCACTGACTCCAAATGAAAAAGTGAGCAAGGACATGATGGAGAACACAGCTCTGTTTTCAGGTGAGAAGAGAGTGAGCTGCCAACCACTCAGGGACAACCGAGTCATTCATCCTCTGGCCCAGCACCCTCTACCTTTGACTGTATCTTCCTGCATCTCTTTAAACACACAGAAAACATTCATCAGACTATTTCATTTGATCTTTACTCTGTGAGTTGGCAGTTGTTATCATTATTTGCACTTCCTGATCAATTAGAAGAGCAAGTTTTAGAGGCTTAGCACCTCAAGTACTAGTTAATAAAGTGTTAATTCCAAGACTAAAATGCTACTCTCTTATGTTGGCCTTCTGTTCTTTCAGCACTGTAGACAGAGTACCATATTTCAAAAAGAAAGAATTATAACTCATTTTAGAATAAATTCTTTAAAACAACTTCTATCAAGTAGGCATGTAAACCTTCAGATATATAAGGAGTTCACCTATTCAGAAAAACTCCAAAGGTTAAGATATACTGTACCAAGTTACAAAAAAAAAAAATCATAGGGGCCCAAGCATTTCTAACACATTAAAAAGGTAGATATACCTTTATCCAGTAGTATCACCCAGTCCCTGAATATCATTAATAAATCTTTGTCTTTCCTACTTTCAGCTGCCTAAATGTCTATATTTTGCTGTCTGCCTGACATAAAGAGTCTTCATGCAATGTAAGCCAAGTTTCCTTACAAGGGATTGCTCAATAAAAGTACCACTCATCAAGGCACTGACTACAGTCTCGTTTAGACCTCAGTTTCTGGACAGCATCACTGATGCAATGAACGTGAACTTGGGCAAGCTCCGGGAGATGGTGAGGGACAGGGAGGCCTGGCGTGCTGCAGTCCCTGGGGTCGCAAAGAGCCAGACACGACTGGGCGACCGAACAAATCTCTTCAAGTCATAAGCCTAAGGCAACTGCCTATCAGTTTGTCAAAACCAGAACCCAACATCTGTCTCCACAGTAATGTTACAAAAAAGATGACATTTTAATACAAGATAGTGACAGATATTGCAATAGAGATCATCTAGGTTTTAGCAGGCTCTCTACATTTTCAAAATATATACAATATCTCAAATGCTTATGATCAATTTAAAGATGCCATGATTAAGCAAATATGAGAACAAAACAAAGAGATTAAATAAAAAGGCAAAACTCATATGCTTTTGAGATATAAAAGATTATGCTAAATCTTTTTTAATCCAGGAATTTAGGCAGTCTTTTCCAAATGTCTATAAAATACACAAAGCTAACGTTGTACATTACATGAATCAGCAGCACTGACCATACCTAAGAATGACAGAAATGAGGACTCTTAGATGGAAGCCAGGCAGAATCTGCATTTTAACAAGCCCAGGTGATAAGCAGGTAGATTGAAGTTTGGAAAGCAATGATCTAGAAATATATACATACACACATACATAGATGGAAAGAGATCCAACAAGAAGCCCAGCTTGAAAATGTGCTTTTAGAAGAGGTATAAAGACCTTCATGTGGTTCAAAGAAACTGAGAATTTAAAAAGCATTTTAGAAGAATTTTTAAAAGATAATTATCCATATCAAAGGATGAAGGTGGGTGTGGAAGGGGAGGTAGTTACGAGAGAGGACTGGGTCTAAGCCCGCTTGCCTGCCACAGGCATCTTCAACATCATATCAGGTCTGAACTTAAAAGCAGCTGCACAGACCTAAAGAACAGAAACACTGGGGGAGGAGGGAGGAAGGGTGAATTGGGAGATTGGGATTGACATACATACGTCACCATGTGTAAAACAGACAGCTAGTGAGAGGCTGCTGTATAGCTTAGGGAGCTCAGCTCAGTGCTCTGTGATGACCGAGAGGGGTGGACGGGAGCAAGAAGGTCCACAGGGAGAGGGTATATGGATCCCCGGCTGCCGTCTATGGGGTCCCACAGAGTCGGACGCGACTAACGCGACTTAGCAGCAGCAGCAGCAGCAGCAGCAGCTGATGCACTTCACTGTACAGCAGAAACTAACAAAATATTGTAAAGCAACTATATCCCAATTGTTTTTTTAAGTAGGTACTAGTCTCTGAAGCAACTTAGCAGCAGCAGCAGTCTCTCATAGAAATGGTTTACTTTATGTTGGTGACATATTCACCAGTAACAGTGAAATTTCATTTTCTGTTCAACATGGAATACTATTAGCAAAAAATACTATTGTTTTTAAAAGAAAAATGCAAAGATTTTTAAAAATATAGAGGTGGAGGAAGCAACCTAAAAGACACCAGTTCAATGGGATATTTTAAATAGAAGATACCTATGGCAAACTACAGAGAAGGCAATGGCACCCCACTCCAGTATGCTTGCCTGGAAAATCACACGGCCGGAGGAGTCTGGTAGGCTGCGGTCCATGGGGTCGCTAAGAGTAGGACACGACTGAGCGACTTCACTTTCTTTTTTCACTTTCATGCATTGGAGAAGGCAACGGCAACCCACTCCAGCGCGCTTGCCTGGAGAATCCCAGGGACGGCAGAGCCTGGTGGGCAGCTGTCTATGGGTTAACACAGAGTTGGACACGACTGAAGCAACTTAGCAGCAGCATGGCAAACTACAGTTGGCAATTTCAGTCTGGACACTAGAGTCTTTATAACAGATTTCTTCTCAAATCTCAAATTCATTTTCTTTGGTTAAATCAGTACATATCCCTATAAGAGTACGTTCAAGTGTAAACCCTTATTTCTTTAATATAAATTCAATGATACAACAGCACCATTTTTTTTCCTTTCAATAGAATAACAAGAACAACCTTCCTATTTTAAATGAGGTTTACCAAATGAATTCAGGTTTACCAAATGAATACTAGTTTTTCACATCAGCTATAAGTAATTACCTCCCTCTAAAGGGCCTATTTCTGCAAATAAAAATGTCTTTTTGCCTGATTAAACTTCTTCATCATCGGAGAACTTTTCCTCTGCAAATTTGTAGTTGGGAAATTTGTCATGAGAAGCTTGCTTTGTCAGGATGAGCTCTTTTCAATTGCTTTGGGAAAGCAGTCCTGCAGTTAATTACTTGGAAGAGGAGAGAAACACCCTATTCTAAAAGAAGTACACTTGACAAAACATTTGGACCCAAGTATTCTACCTTAAGACATCTTTTACAATCCAAGGCAGGAGGCTCAGTTTTATAACACCTTTAAAAACCTGAAGAGAGGAGGGCTGAGATGGACAAAAGATAGTGTAGAAAACAATGAGAAAGGCCCCCAAGGGGAACAGCACAGCTGTCAGTTTTAGCCCCCTTTCCCCAATGGCTCTATAATGACGTGTCCTCTTCAAACTGCGAAAAGCAGTCAAGCCTAAAATGCAATCTCTACAGTCGCCACCCAAAGCACCCCTGTGGAGGCCACAATTTGCAGGAATGTCACTTCAACATACACTGACATTGTAAAGAGTCAGACTACTGACTTTTTAATCCAAAAGATATCCCAAAGAGAAAAGAAAGCATGGTAGATATGAGACAAGTCAGAAATTAACAAAGACAAGGTGTTTACTTACCCCCAAGTGTTTTCACTTATCTGCCTCGCTCAAAAACTACTTTTATGATCTTGGATTTATAATAATTACTGAATAACAATATGCATTATAATAATATTCTGAATACAGGCATATAACCCAGCTGAGAAAGCAAAGCAAAAACAAAAAACAAGGCTATGGCCTGCATCTTTTCAGTCTCTTTATAGAATACTTATAAGCAACTGAAAAAAAAGAACACAAAATTCCAAAAGACCCAGCTGTAAAAATTTCACTAGCCTTATTCATCTTTCTTTAAAAAAAAAAAAACAAAAAAACACTGCATTTTGTAAAAAGCAAACTTGTGAACTGCATTTAAAATGAATACCCAAAGAATTCCAAATATGCAGGGTTCTATGGGCTGCCATTTTTCCCACTGGATTTTTAAACAATGTTGAATCATGACTGTTTGAAATACTTTGGTGCCATCATTTAACAATGTTCAAAATGTCAAGAGCCATATTTTGCCCCAGTGGCCACTTATCAGCAAATAACACATCCTTTGAAGTCAAAATCTCCTAAATGATGCCAAGTGAGAATTTCTAGGCTAGAATAGTCCAATTTTTCTACTTTTAAAGAAATCAATAATCCTTGGAATGACAAGTAGGAAAACAGCACTTTCATCATCAAAAGTTGTGAATTTTTCAGTTTCAAATGTCAGTAAATTCCTTTACCCCAAGGCAATATTTTTACACATTGTTTCCTAGTTAAACCATAATCATAAGCCTATAGTGAACTTCTTTTTTTTTTAAACTTGATGCTCCTGAGGAATAATCACACATGTATCATAATAAATTCCACAGAAATAAAGGGCAATCATCCAAGACAAAGGGAAAGAAATACTTTATTTGGCCTCAACACCTACCACACAGCTGCTATTCCAAGGGCACTGATGTGTGTTTCATTTGACAAATATGGAATTTATCCAGTTTTCTTGACTAGAACTATATGCTGAGCCATGCTTCAGACCCTGCGTCACTCTGATATCACAAAATGCCCTGGCAAAGAAATCATAAAACAAAAGCTTAAACCAAATAATCAAAAGCAAATAGCATCTCCTCTGCCATGTTCTAAGGTATGTTTAAAACAAATACGTTAGCACCGCCCTCAAGCAATGGGGTAAGTGTATACAGCCTTGGAATAAGTAAATGTATATATAATTTCACATATTTCCACAACAAAATGGAATCTAAAGGTGGAATGAGAATTTTCAATTCTAATCTCTTTTCCAAATTAATCCTTTAGACATGAGCAAGTTCAAAATCTCCCTCCATCTCATCTTTAAAATAATCATTTCTAGTTACTCAAATTAACTGTATTTGATGAAATGCCCACAAGTAAGATAAATTACTTCTAAAACATGATAAAAACCTTTTAATGTAGAATCTGGAAAATAAATCATTTCAGTGCTCCTACTTTCTTCAAATTTCTCCAGAGTAGATGGGCTTAGTCAAGTCTTTCCCATTTAACTATAAAGAAGAAAGGTCATGGATGAACCCAAAATGGTAATCCCAAAAAATCTCTAAAAGACTTAAACATTAACAACTATACCTTTTATTCTATGAAACCTTGAGTACCAGAGAAACTGACAAATATAATTGAAAAGTTAAATTGTCAGAGATGAGAAGATCAATAGAAATTTGATAGTGCTGCATCTTGTTAGAATTAACTGCCTGGAAAATACAGCCCAAATAATATCTGAGACAAAAGTCTTCAATCCCTATGACTAGTCAAGGCAAAATCCAGTTAATTCAAAGAGTTCAGCTGATGCAGACCTTCAAGGAAAACAACTGACATGGGCAACAGGAAGGAGCCATGTGGCAAAAGCATTCTAAAGCTTCCATGGGTACAAATAAGGTGCCAGTGAGCACCGAATCAAGAACAAATCCAGGTCAAACCATCTACCATGGATCCTTGGCAGAGATGCTCTGGGAAAGAAGCCAACAGAAGCCCAGGGAAAGTTTAAAACGGTGAGTATCCATCAAAACAAGTATGAGCCAATGCAACTGCAACTTTGCTAAAGGACAAGCTATCAGCATTTTTTTATGTCTATCATCAGACTCCCAGATTCAAACACTATACAAGCACCTGGTCAAGTACAGGCAGGAAAGGACAGGTGGGTAGGGACGCTTACTGACAAGGGAAAACAGCTGTTGTTTGTCCCATGCACCATATACATGGGAAGCCCATGTCTAGTGGTGTTTATAATCAGTGAATTAATGAATGTAGCCCTTTATTGCTCAAAAACACATACAAATCAAATCTTTAAAGAAATCATCAAGTGTTGTGCATAATTCCACCTGTAATGATTCAAAATATTACGCCTTTCTCATCCCATGAAAAGTAGACGGATGTAGCTCCTGGTGATGGGCTCTCTACTCTTTTTCAGCTAGGCTCTTAATGAAGACAGCTATTCATAGAGGGAAGGTCATTATATTCAGCAACCCACTTGTCCTTTCCATCAAGGCTGCCACACTTGTCAATTTTGTGAAGCCATTTAAGGAAGGACTCCAAGTTCATATAAGATTTAGCTTCCAAGAGAAAATCAAAAACTTAAGAGATGAATATCAGTGTGTTAAAAGCATGTTGGGTGAGAATAATGAGGTTATAAGAAAGTAGGTTTGTCAGACACAGATTTACCAGAGCACCTTAAGGGTAAACTTTGTCCTTTCCTAGTATTTTGAAGGTGCCAGGTTTAGACAAAACATACCCTTCACCTCTGATAAAGAGCTGCACCATCAAGGGCATTTTAAATAGGTGCTTTTAGCATGCTAAACAGCAACAAAGAGATTAGCAAGCCAAACTGCTCTTAACTCATGTTGGAATCCAAAAGGCTGAAGCTCTTTCAGAATTATAGCAGCAGGGAATTCAGTGTTACTACAGGGGTACATTAGCTCTGAAAAACTAAGTGCAGATGACAAGATGATGTAAACTGATAATATGCAATAATACAGGCAGCTCAACGCTCCCCCCCCACCCCCCGCCAATACAGTACATTTATATATGAAAGCAACTAAGAGACAGATGGCTGGCAAGAAATTTCCCTATGGCATTTGTGCATGTCCGTTCAGTGCTTGTATTTGGGTCATTTGCTAGGATAAATCCCATGTGACAAGCTCAACAGAGGTAAGGCAAAGCAATCCATACAGGCTTCACTTAATTTTAATATACTGTTAAGAGATGTACTTGTTCAAACAGCAAAATGACTTTTTCCACATAGACGTGATTAAACAGTCAAAACTTGGCTAGAAAATAAAATGTCCTATAAAATATTTTATAAACTGTAAATTGTATCCACTGGCCTTTTTTTTTTTCCAATACATTTTCAACTGGGAAAGAAATGAGAATGAAATAACACTCTTGTACACACTGGCTTCTTCCAGTAAAGACCTGAAAAGACAACCTTAGATACAAAGCAAACTTCTTTCTTATTTACTTTGATTTTATAGTAATTCTTTCTAAACATTCATTTACTAAATACCAGACACATCTTCAATGGTTGAACATACTACAGCTTTAAGATAACAAATCCAGATTGGTCCAAGGCAAATTTATCAGAGAGAACATTTTACAGAGAAGTTAGAGGAACTGGTCATTTCACAAGAAATTCTTATACCAGGTCAAAAGCCCAAACTGATAATAACATTAAAAGATCAAGTAGAAAATACAGTTTAATATCTTTAGAAAAAAATACATATATATAAAAAAAACTTGTGTGTATACTTTAAATCCTCTGTTTCTTCATTTAAATACTGTTAGTGAAACTCTTTATGACATTCAGGAAAAAAATGAGTACTTTTAAACTGAGATTTACCTTTACATCTAGATGAATAACTAAACTAAGAATGTGCTATTGAGAATTTGGGGTGGTTTTGATTTCAAGAGTAGAAACCTGTTGTGGAGTTGCTTCACCAAGTTTTACACAATTACTGCACACCAGTAACTAAGAAACCCAAAGATAATGTTAATGATCATGGTTGAGTTTAACAACTGCAGAATGAGCACTAAGGAAAAATTTTTTTCAAAGCGGCCATAAGCCCATTTCCTACTTTCAGAAACTCAAAATTGTCTTTTTAAACTAATATGTTATTTTAGTCACATTAGAATAAAAAGATGAATTTGTGGCATTAACTTATTTACTTGTTATCTGCTATAAAGAGCATGCCATCAATTAGAAGATATGTGCAAAATGAAATGAGAGTAGGAAACAGCAGTTATGGTTTTACTTTTGTTGCTTTGAAGTAAACTGACTCCTCTGTTGGTGTTATCTCTATGCAAAACATAACAGGACTTTAAAAGAGGATGAAGGAAAAGTGATGCAATGTTATCCTCAACAAATAGGTCAGAGAGCAGAGAATTTTGGGTCAGCAAGTTTTCCCCACTAGCCTAAAATTAAATTTCTCCAGAAAATGAAATGGTCCTTCAAGGATTCACATGCAACATGACTTAAAATTTAGCAACGAATGTATATTTATAATTCCAATTTTACTCTAACCACAAATTAAGATTCAATACAGTTATTACTAGATTGAAGGCAAGGGGAGAGGGGGAAGAAGCTGAAACCATATATGCTTTTTCATCAGATATGGTGAATTCCAGTCTTTTACTGTTTGTTTCATCACATCAGAGCCATATTCTTAACTTTAGCACAGAAACACTTGTAAAATATTAAATTTTACCATAGGGAAATTGATTTTGCTAAAAGAAGGTTTCAGATTACCACTTAATTTCAACCAAGCTACATCAAACACTGAATGTAATTACATATATAGTTTATAAAGTAAACTTGATCACTATATTTAAAAGAAATGATAACTTGGAGAAGTACCACAGCAATAATGTTTAAGCTGAAGCAATAGAAAGCCCTCCTACAGTAAATGCCAGATTCGTCAGCTAAAATGCAGAGTCTTGATTTCACTAAGCAAGTCGAGCATAAAAGTCATCTCTCTCCTTGAGCTGCTCTCTCACTCCCAGTACGGCTCTCTCCTTTGAAACCATATTTCACTAAAGTGTTTTTGGGAGGGCTGGGAAAGCAGGGAAGCGGCAGAAACCACAGATGTAGTTTAAACAAGTTTCATACCTGAGTCCTTGTAGTCGGAAATGGAGTGGTGGAAATAACCGCATTACCATCCTCCTACAATTTCAACTTGCCACTCCCAGCTTTTTTCCCCTTCTCACACCAGTGAGTTAGAGCAGTGGTCAGAAAGTCTACGTGGAAAGTCACAATCTACAGTTCACCTTGGTACTGAACTACCCGAACATGCTATGCAGACACCGAGTAAGGTCTATGCTCCTATTAATACGTACTTCACAATTTCTAGGATTCATAAAAACCAAGTGATACTTGTAAGACTTCATACTCGGAAAAACATGTAATCACACACACAGTTCTGCTACTAGGAAAACTAGAGTCAAATACACTTTTCAAATTGTAGCTAACTATAATTTATATTTACAGGCCTTCAATATCATATTGGTATATATTATCTACATATCATATATTGGGCATGCATCAACTAGATGACATGGGCAAATTATCACATTAAATTTATATATGCAGCTAGGCATGTCAGGAATTTTGACACCCCATTCAATCTATAGCAGGTAAAGAACTTACAATTGCCAAATATCAAAGCACAACTAATTTATCATCATACTTACACTCTGTCCAAGTTACAACACTAACACTTCTGACTGAGGAGTCAAGAACACAAAATAAACTTTAAGTCTACAGAGAAAAGTACATTCAAATGTAGTTGAGTTCCAGCCTTAATCTTTATTGGATAGATTCTTGTGACATACTTTTTAAAGAACTGGACAGCAATAAAGACTAACCAGGCCAGTGATGCTTGATTTATCAGTGTTCTACAATAGTTACAGTATTACAGTAAGTTACTTCCTTATATAAGCTTTTAATTATTGGCTTAAATACTTATCTTCAGACTGTCCCCAGTGGTACCAGTAACAGCCCACATTCTCCCCTGAGCTCACTTTACTGAAAAGTCACCCAACTCTGGAAAGCAAGAGTTTTTTCTGCCAGTACTCTAGAAATAGCAGGTGCATAGTAACACAAAGTTGGAAGGAACAGAAGCAGCTCATATCACTCTTACACACAGACCATTTGTTTTTCAGAGCTTGCAGCACAATTGCAAAAGCCCGCATGCACATTGCTTGAAAGTTAAGGAAAAGTTTATGTCTACCAGTGGCTTTCTATCAACTAGTATCTGATAGACACTTACATAAAAGGCACTGAGAAGGGTCTGCTGGATGTTCTTGCATCTATTACCAGGGGATTTCGTAACAGATGAGGGTGTGAACCAAGATTTGGTGACTTAAGGCTTACAACCATGAACATGCTTTTAAGGGGGAGAGAGGGCACAGCAGAGGATATAGAATCTGGCTAATCACCATCTAGAGAAGATTCTGCCTTCATCTTCCCTATCAACCACTTTGCTTAAATTCACTCCCTGCCTCGCCCTGACCCTGGGGATCCATTCTCTTTCCATAACCCAGAGAGGCTGCTGAAAAGCTGTCAAAGTAAATCTGTGCTCACTTTTTGGATGGTTTAATTTCAATGGAGCATGAAACACCCCAGGACGGTTAATAAGTTTAGCCAGGCGTGCTGTTCTCCCTAATATATTTTAATTATGCATCTGTTTTCATTGTAACCAGATTAAGTCACCGGAAAGACACAAATTGGAATTTCCCCTAATGGAGCTTTTCATCAGTTTCAAAACACTAACAACGTTTAAAAAAATAGGTAGAGACACGAGCACAACTGTGACATTTCCCAGAAATCGATGCAGTTTCTTTGACAACACAGTTCAGGTCTCATTAGCCACCCAAACTAACCCAAATGCAGAAGACAACTTCAGTCTCTAGGGGCGTCTTCTTCCCCCAATTAGCACAAAAGAATCGCTAACGTCGAAAGTAAAACTCCCAAACAGAAATGAAGGCCCAGGCTTTTTATAAAGTAATACTCCATCGATTTGTGCGGGAGGTGGGGGTGCAGCACTGCCCTGGCGCAAAGTAATGTACACCACACGTCAAAAGGGAAAGTTGAAACAGTGCGATCTCTCCACTATTTGGGCAACTGTCAAATGTGTGTTTCAACCTCGGGAAATAAAAGTGTCCCATCAATAAAAGGAAACGTTACAGGGAAGATCTATTAGGGGGCAGGGAGCAGCTTCCTTCCAGCCCAGACGTAAAATCGCTCAATGTGCTTTTGTTGCACCAAGGAATACCTAAGAATTGGTTTTTAATGCGTTCATTAAACACTTTCCCAAATTGCTGTGACTTCCGCTAAGAAACTTAAGCGTCTGCCAACAGTCTAGAAGCAAGGGAGAGGAACCTGCTGCAAAGTAAGACCCCAAACTCCCTCAGCCCGCCCTGTGCGCTCGCGTCCCGAATGTTTGCTTTAGGTTCGGATGTTTACGTGTCTCCTAAGCCGTCAGGTGCAGGAATAGTCCCTCCAAGATGCACTTCCAGCCTTAAAGCGGGAAGCTTCAAAGCCACCGCGGAGTCCCCAGGCAGCCCGTCACCCCTTCCTCTTACCCCTTACCTGTCATCATAGCAGAAATCCGCACTCAGGGTGTTGAGATACAAGGCGAGCCCCAGAGCGCTGCTCACCAACTCTGCAATCATCTCTCCACCGCCTTCCCTCCGGCTCGGCTCCCAGCGCGAGGGCAGCAGCGGCAACAAAAAACAGAAGCATCAATCCCCACCTTCCGCCGCTTTCTCCTCCCAGCTTCACTTTTCCCTCGCTTCCCCACCCTTCCTTCCTCCCTCGGGTCCTTCCAGTCCACCGCTCTCCTCCTCCTCCTCCTCGCCCGTCTCCGCAGCTCCTGCGTCCTCCCCGGGTGCGGGCTCACACCACGCTCCCCATGCCCTGCGCCGGCGAGCGGCGAGCGGCGGTCGGGATCCGCGTCCCCCGGCGGATGCACAAGGCTGGTCCTTCGCGCGGCTCGTAGCCGCCACCCTAACCCATGGCAGTGCGGGGCGCCCTAGGTGCGGAGTGGGACTCGGAGAAGGTGGGAGAGTGCGGGGTGGGAGCAGAGGGACCGGACCGAGCCGGGCTCTGGGACCAGCTGGAGGAAGAGAGAGAGAGAGAAGGGCGGCTGGGAGGGACAAGGCAAACCGCCTCCCCTCGCCGCCTCCCGGGCGCACGGCTCCTATGCCGCTCGGGCAGACTCCGGCCGCCACAGCGGCGGCAGCTCATTCACTGTTTATTAGCTCCCCTCCCGGCCCTAGCCCCTCATCCAGTGAAGTGAGAAGCGGCGGCTGGAGCCTCCCGAAGCTCCCGCGTGGGGTTCTCGGCGCTGCCCCCCGCGCCTGCGTGGCCAACCCTCCATCCCCGGATCGCCCAACCCCTTTCCCCACCCAGATCCACCCCCTAAGGTTCCGCCCACGTTACCCCCTGGGCTAGAGGCTCCTCCCACTCTCTCCCCGGGCGGGAGGCTCCGCCTCCCCACCTCCCGCCCTCCCCCTGTTTCGTTCACCTTCGATTTCAGTCTGGGAAGCCGCGGGGTCCCAGGGGCGACGGCTGGAAAACAGCCCAAAGAGGTAGCTGGAGTGCGCCCTGGGCGCGGAAGAAATGAGGCCGGGAGGACGCGGTCGCTAGCTCCGCTGCTGCCTGGCGGCGCCTGGCACCAGCGGGATCTCAACCCCGGGCGCTGCGTGTGCCAAACGATGCCAGGCGTAAGTCCGGTCAGCTGGAGAGACTTCTGGGGACCGGGAGAGGAAGAACAGGTTTGGCTAGTGCTGCAGACTTGGTCGCCACGAACGCACCCGCGACGCGTCAGACACCCTCACTGTGCAGGAGCCGAAATGGGGTGGGTAGTGGGGGTTGGCGAGTTTGAGGGGGCATCTTAGGAGGGAGAGATTTCAGCTCCGAGCCGACCTTTGTCCCGAATGTCAATGGAGAGACGGGTGGGGAGGGAAATATTCCCGCAGTTAGCTTAAAAAGAAAGGACCCCAACAGAGGACAAAAAGATTAGCACGCACACAGGCGTACCCGCAGCTGCGGCGGCTTTTCGTGGTTTCAAGGGAACTGTCAGTCGGACTGGGAGAACGAACACAGAGACGTCTTAACGACCCAGTACAGCGCTATCCTTAAACCTAGAAAGACTGGAAGCTAATGCCCTTTCCTTTCCGCCCGGATGCAGGACTGGATGGAAGGCATCCAACATGATGAAATATTGTGTAGAAGAATGGTCTGTGTAGAACGAGGTCTGGGTACTAAAGTTGCAAGACCGAAGAGGACCGTGGGCTCCCTGCCACACCTCTTCTCGACTTGGCCTTTGCGGCTGGATGAGCGGCTCCCTTGGACCACAAAGTACACTGCTGCAGCGCCCCCTGCTGCTTAGCAGCCGCAAAGCATAAAAAACTGACCCGGAGAGGCCGACTTCCCCTCTCCCGCCGCCTCTCAAACCTAACCAGCACCTAACCAGCCAGTTCTCCAAAACGGCCTGGAGAAATTGATCACCCCCCACCACCCCCATCCCCAGGATGTCTGACAGTGGCCTGAAAATCAAGTACCGTGGTTTGGGTGTCTGCAAAACAAAGTTCCATCTTTTCCTGAGTTCATGAGGAAATCGATGTAGACATAGACGAAACCATGAATATTCATTATATTGTGCCATGCACGAGGGTTCCATTTTTGTGCCCTGGGAAAAACGTAAATGCATATAAGAGGGAATTGTATCTTTAAAAGTAGGGGCTGATCTTTACTTTTTTTTTTTTTTCTTTTTAACCTCATAACCTCTGCCCACTGTCAAAAAGTTTGACCCATCAAAGGTCCTCTCTGTCTCTCCATGGCACTTACCTGTTGATACTGGATCCTAGGACACTGGAAGAAGATCAAGCTTCTCTAGAATCAGATGCCTGAGTGTAAGTCCCTATTCTAGTGCTTCCCATCTGGGTGACCTTTAGCCAGTCACTTAACCTCTTTGTTCCTCAGTTTTCTCACCTATAAAACAGTGATGATAATAATACCTCTCTCTGGGCACCTAATTATGAAGATGAAAGTAATCAACATGTGTAAAACACTTATTACCTAAATGAAATGGAAGTGGTAACTATTATTTATTATTATTATTACTCTCTCCAGGGTTCCCTGGTGGCTCATATGGTAAAAAATCAGAAGACCTGGGTTCCATCCCTGGGTCAGGAAGATTCCCTGAAGAAGGGAATGGCTACTCACTCCAGTATTCTTGCCTGGAGGACTCCATGGGCTAGAGGAGCCTGGCAGGCTACAGGTCGTAGATTTGCAAAGAATTGGACACTACCAAGTGACTAACACTTTCACTTTCATTCTCTCCAACTTCCTCTTATCCTTCAGGCTGTCAACTACAACCCATACGTTTACCTCCAAAACACATCTCATCACATCCACACTGCTGCAGTCCTCATCCAAGCTACCCATGTTCCCATCATGGACTAATGCAGAAGCTTTCCAAGTGGTCTCCTTGCTTCTACTGTAATTTCCACTGCTCCTCAGTTATAACTTCAGGTAATAAAGGATTCTTTTGAAACCCTATGAACTCCCTGCTTAGGGGAGAAAAAAAAAATGTTCAGTGACTTCTTGTTATACATGGAATAAAACCCAAATCCTTACCATGACCAGCCAAGCCTCCATCTGGCCCCGTGACTCTCCCCGTCTCACTGTGCTCCAGTGCCCCAGCCACACAGACATCCTGTTCCTCTGGAATTTACACTTTTCTTTCTCCCACATGGAATGCCTTCTACCCAGACCTTCTCCAGTTCCTTCAAGTCTTGGTTCAAATGTCATCACCTAGAAAGTCTTTTCCAGCCCACACTTTAGGAAGTAGCCTCTCTGCCAGCGATCCCTGTCCCATCTGCCTACATTAATTTCTTCATTGTAGGTGTCAGTATCTAGAATCAACACCAGAAGAGCAGCTCCAAGAAACCAGGGACCTTATCAGTCTTGTTTCCCATGTGATGCCCAGCACCTATAAATATCTGGACAATTAAAAGGAAAAAAAAAAGACAATAAATAAACAAGTAAATATGTTCAGCAGAAACTATAACAACTGAAAATACACAAACTTTAATCTTGAGAAAACAGGGCAAGCTGATTTGTTCTCAATGTTAGAGATAGTGAAAAATTAACAAAGGAGAGAGGGAGGAAGTAGGTTAAACCTTCTTAAGAATGCATCGACCCTGCAGGAAAGTGGGAGAGGTAGGAAGTCACAGACAGCCCTGTTCGATAATTAAGAGGACTCAGAGGAATGAAAGTATAAGAGCTTTGGGTTCAGCCTGCTAAAAGCTTGTAAGCATTTCCCAGAGCTGTCTCCATTTTCAAGACTCCAACAGTTTTAAAGGAACATTTGCTATACTCCTCCCTCGCCCCCTCCTTTTCTGCTCTCCCCATCTCCAACTCCTCTGAATTAGAAGCACAGGACACTGTGAGACACGCCACAGAGTGCCACATCTTGCCATCCCTGATGAATGAAAGGCTGGAAATCCAGCTGTGTGTGAAAATTCCTGCTGCTTTTAACACATTTTCCTTCTATAATTTAACGTGGGTCTCAGTATTCTTCCAGTGCATTAAGCCTTGGTCTCTTTCACCACTTTCCAGGGCCTCAGAAGCAGCCAATGCCTGCATTTTCAACCTTCCTTAAACAACTTTGGGGAGAAATCAGATTAAAGATGTAAAGATGTCATCACTCTACTTGGAGATCATTTCAAACCTGAGGACATTCCTTTTTAATTTATTAAGGTGTACTTACCCATTGTGAGATTGTTGCCTGAGTTCTGAAATATATATATATATATATATTCTATTTAAAGTTACTATTGCTTTTCACAGATGAAGGAAATTAAGCTGGCTGCCTTGAGTTTTCTACCTTAGATACAAGACTGGCCAAAAAAGTGCTAAGCCCTTATTTTCCCCAAGTAGTTTCCACACATCTGCTACCTCACCACTTCCTCAATGAATTACTTTTTATAGTCGCCCCAACCTACCCTGCGTTTGTTCTGTATTCCCAGTCCTTTGTTGTATAATTCATACCTCTGCAGTGCCAGTTCCTTGGGGTAACAATTTCCTTATTTGCCTAAGACAGTTTTAGTTTATTGTGCAATACCATCTTCCCTTTGGGTGTTGCATAAATATTAACTAAAAATCCACATCTGGTCTTGGTCGTCATTTCTATTTGTCCTAATACAACTTCTCTTTGAACAATTCATTTGGAAAGTGTGCCAAGGGTGAAATGTGGCACATAAATTCTCCCGCTGCCTAGGATGCCTTTTAAAGCACCCACAGATTTGGTTATTTATGAACAGAAGATTTGCACCTCGTCCTTGCTCTCTCAATTCTAAAATTGTACCAGGCCAAAGTAATTACAATCTCCCATATGTTTTGTGAAAAGGTATCCAAGAATCTCCTGCTAAAATCTTAACAGATTGACTAGGAAGCAGAAAGGCACTAGCCCAGCAGGTGAAACTGCCTGTTAAGGGAGGTCAGAACAGGGCTTTTGGCTGAGGGACTCCTAAGCTCTGGGCTTTACACAGGAAATAACCCTGCGGGAGAAAAACAGCAGAGCGTGGATGAAATGTGAGTCCGGGAGCTGAAAGAGGCACCCGGGCTGTTTGGGTAACTATGACAGTCAATGCATTGGCTACACGTTACCTTTCCAGGTTTCCCAGCATACCTTAAAATGCTACCCTCTAGATGCTACAAATGTAACCACACTTTATCCCCACGCTTGCCATCTATTAGGAATGTAATTAGGAAGCAGCAGCAGTGGACAGAGATCCTGTCCCCCTCCGTCCCCAAGGGCAGTTAAGGACCAGCTGCTACTAAAAGAATGATCACTTTAAGAATCTCCCAGTCTCCCAGCTTCCAGTTCAGAGACGTGGAGGTGGAGGAGGAGTGTAGAAATAACATGCTAATAACCAGATAGGGATAATTGCAGAGATGTTGAGGCTAATGATACAATTCAAAAACTCAATCAAAAAAACCAAGGACGGCCTCCTTCATAGAATCTCTCTGAAAGCTATTACATGCACTGGTATAAACAGTGATCAAAAATATTCTAACAGCTTGAAAATGGCACAGAATTTTGGGTAACAGAGTTTTGATAAGACTCAGATTCTATATAATAAAAGAAAAATCAAAAAGTAGAAAGAAGATTAGTTTTGATGTGGACCTTAGGTAAATTAACCAGTTATTCATGAATATTGCCTTGATGATTAGCCCAACATGGATGGACTCTTTAGAGCCAGCATCATCCAGTAAAACTTTGTACAAAGGTGGTTTAAGACCAATGCTCCTCAATGTGGTAGCCATCAGCTACGTGTGGCTACTGAGCATATAAAGTATGGCTACTGTGACTCAGGCATTAAACTTTAAGTTTTATTTAATTTTAATTAATTCAAATGTACACAGCAACATTGTCTAGTGGCTACTATGCTGGACAACATGATGGTTTCCCTTAAAAGCTAGTTGCCTACTCCTCCCGGTGGTCAAAGCTTTATTTAGCCTGACTCCTCTTGCTCTAATATCTCTACAGCCATGTGTGACCCGTTTTTATGAAACAGCTACCGGCCCTGAACACTTTTTCAGAATTAGGCATTTTGTGGAGCACAGTCTATGTTGTGATCTCATTTAATCCTCTCAAGAGCCCTGGGAGTTAGGTACCTTTACCACCACATTTTACAGATAAGGAAATGAAGGTTGAGAAATTGTCCATAGTCTGACAGCCTCTAAGTGATGAATCTGACATTTGAAATATATGTCTTTTAACTCCAAAATCTATGTGTTAACTCAGTGTAGTCTCCCATTCAAAAGGCCATATCTTCATTAGGATCTATTTCAGGAAAGGGAATTCCTGGCTATAGCCAAGGTGTTTTGATTAAATTCATATTTTTCCTCCTCTACTATCCCTTAGAAGATTCAGGATAAAACACTGTGGAAGTCTTTCTTTGTCTATCATTTTTGCTTGATTTTTCCCAAATCTGATATAGACCCCTGCAAAGACCACACTCTAACGTGTGATAGAAACTCCCCCATAAAACGTACATGCATAGCATATATTTTTAAGAATAAATGTATTCAGGCATTCATAGACTTTTTCCTAACATAGTCCACACCATCTATGAGGAATAATTAAGATAAGCATAACCCAAAATTCAACACAATAATGAAAGTATTAATGAAAATCAAAATTTGGAAAACCAACTAAAATATCAAGGAACAATATTATTAATGTACTATATTAATATATAATTATAATATAATGTTATTTTAATATAATTTAGTTAACATTGTATTATTGTATAATATTATATGAAATCACTCAGTCGTGTCTGACTCTTTACAACCCCATGCACTATAGCCTACCAGGCTCCTCCATCCGTGGGATTTTCCAGGTAAGAGTACTGGAGGGGGTTGCCATTTCCTTCTCCAATAATATTATATAATCATATATAATTAATGTTATATAATAACATTAAGCCACTTGTATAAATGCTTTAGTTGGTTTTCCAAATGTTAAAGACACTTTATTATGTTAAAGACACCACCATATATTTGCACGTCATAAAGCCTGTTAAATCCGCTTATTATTCCTATTAAAATGATTAGATTCCCATTAAATAAATGACAAAAGTCAATTCATTTAAAACTTTTGCAATAAATTTAATTAAATTTTATAGCTTATTTAATAATTACAAGTGAATTATACACTTACGGCCTTACATATAGTCTTCCACTATCCTGTACTTTTCTTTCCAATACTCTTTATTCTTTTATCTTTTTTTCCTTGTTCTTTTCATTCTGTTCTTTCATTTTTGCATGTTTTGCTCCAGCAAAAGGATTGAAATCTCAATGCACAAAGCAACAAAGATCTTCACCCTCACATGTGTGAAGATCTTGCCCTGTGATATACAAACTAATCAGAAAAGAGGTTATCTGCAATGGTAGATGGAGAAGGAAATGGCAACCCACTCCGGTGTTCCTGCCTGGAGAATCCCAGGGACCGGGGAGCCTGGTGGGCTGCCATCTATGGGGTCACACAGAGTCGGACATGACTGAAGTGACTTAGCAGCAGCAGCAATGGTAGATGTGAAGCTAAGGCATTTATTTTCTTGGCAATCAGTTCCAGAGAGTCAGTCCTTGGATTGAAATGGACAAATGATGTCAACATTAAATTCATCAGTTCCAAGCTGAACACCAATGGGAACCTCGACCAGGAGCCTCTCATTCTTCTGTACCTCCTCCCTGAGTTAATCACATGCCAGTGCTGGGCTGGAAGGTTGTGATCCATTACCTTTGATAATTTTGGCCAAGTGTCTCCCCTGATTTATACTGCAAAGTGACACAGGCAGCTACTGAATCTGCTTCCTCTCAGGAGAGATGGGTTTTCATTTTCTAGAATTTTACATAAATGGCTCAATGGAAATAACACTATGTACTTTTTCAGGGGTGAGAGTTGTCTTCTTTCACTGAGCATAATTATTTTGAAATTCTTCTATGTTTTGTGCATATTAATAGTTCATTTCTTTTCATCTCTTTCTCTGAGTAATATTCTGTTTATATGGCTATATTACCATGTGTTTTTCCATCGATCTGTTGATGAACAGAATTTGAATTGTTTCCAGTTTACAAACAAAGATGCAGTCAACACTTATGAGAAGGCTCTATTTGAACATAAACTTTCATATATCTTGTTTAAATACTTAGGAGTGGGGTGGCTGAGTCATTTGGTAGTGTTTAATATTTTAAGAAACTGCCAGACTTATTCCAAGGTAGTTATAACATTTAACATTCCCATAAGCGGCTAATGAGAGTTCCAGTTATTCCACATCCTTGCCACACTTGAGGATCAGTCTTAATTTTAGACATCTAACTAAGTCTATAGTAGTATCTCATTATACTTTTAATTTCCATTTCCGTAATACTAATGATGTTGAACATGTTTTCATATGCTTATTTTCAACCCATACATCTTTGGTGCTATATCTGTTCAAGTCATTTCCCCCTCTTTCCCGCATCTCCCTTCTCCCCTGACTCCTCTTCCTCCCTCTCTTTTTATTTTCCTTCTTCTACATTGTTGTTAGCTGCTTGAGCAACACCAGTGTATTAGCTCACAGTTTTGTAGTCCTAAGTCCAGCATGGCTCAACTGCATTCTCAGTTCAAGATCTCATGTGATGGGGATTCAGGGGTTTTAGATGCTTCCCTGGTGGCTCAACTGTAAAGAATCCTCTTGCCAATGCAAAAGATGGAGATTCGATCCCCTGGAGAAGGAAATGGCAACCCACTCCAGTATTCTTGCCTGGAGCATCCCATGGACAGAGGGGCCTGGTGGGCTACAGTCCATGTGGTCACAGAGTTGGACACCACTCAGCAGCTAAACAACAAAGGGGTTTAGAGAGCTGGGCTCTCACCTGGAGGCTCTAGAGGAGAATTCAACTTCCAGACTCATCCAGTTGTTGGCAGAATTCAGTTCTTTGCAGTTGTAGAACTGAGGTTTCCATTTCTTTGCCTCTTCAGTTTTGTTTTTGCTGTACCACGTGGCATGTGGTATCTTAGTTCCCCAACCAGGGATCAAATCTATGCACCCTGCAGTGAAAGTGTGGATACCTAACCATGGCACAACCAGGAAATTCCCTGCCTCTTAGCTTCTGGAGGCTGTCCCTTTCCTTCTCACAAGGACCCCTTTGTTTGCAAACCACCAGCTATGTTTGAAAGCTTCCCTGGTGGCTCAGCAGCAAAGGCTCTGCCTGCAACGCAGGGGAGATGGGTTGGATTCCTGGATCAGGATGATCCCCTGGAGAAGAAGATGGCAACCCACTCCAGTATCCTTGCCTGGGAAATCCCATGGACAGAGAAGCCAGGTGGGCTACAACAACAAACATTTTGGGTTTTGGTTTTGGGTTGTTTTTTTTTTTTTTCCCCATTTAAAACAATTACATTGCTGTTTTCTTATTGGATTTTGAGAGTTCTTTATTTAAAACAAAAGTCTTGTGTAAGATAAGTAATTTGCAAACATTTCTCTCAGCTTGTGGCTTGTCAGTGTTTTTCAAAGATCAGAAATTCTCAATTTTGATGAAATTCATCTTTTTGGTTTTTGTTTTTTTGACCCAAGAAATGTTTGCCTATTTTAAGGTCACAAAGATTTTCTCCTGTTTTTCTCTGTGAGTATTATCATCCAGGGTTTTAGAATTAGGTCAATGATTCCTTTTGACTTAATTTTTATATATGGAATGAGGTATGACTCAAAGTTTGCTTTTGTTGGTGTTGGTTGGTTGTTTTTTTGTGTGTTTATTTGCTTTTGGTCCTTGGATGTTCAATTGTTCCAGCACAGTTTGTTAGACTTCCCTCGTGGCTCAGACGGTAAAGCGTCTGTCTACAATGTGAGAGACCTGGGTTCGATCCCTGGGTTGGGAATATTCCCTGAAGAAGGAAATGGCAACCCACTCCAGTACTCTTGCCTTGAAAATCTCATGGACAGAGGAGCTTGGTGCAGGCTACTATCCATGGGGTCACAAAGAGTCAGGCATGACTGAGTGACTTCACTTTCACTCTCAGTTTGTTAAAAAGTCTGTTTCCCCACTGAATTGCCTTTGTATCTTTGTTAACTGTTACATACTTGTTTAGTGGCTAAGTAGTGGCCAACTCTTCTGTGACCCCATAGACTGTAGCCCACCAGACTCCTTTGTCCATGGGATTTCCCAGGCAAGAATACTGGAGCAGGTTGCCATTTCCTTCTCCAGGGGATCTTCCCAATCCAGGGACTGAACCCCTGTCTTCTGCATTGCAGGCAGATTCTCCACTACAGAACCACCTGGGAAGCCCTAACTGAGGCATGGGTAAGTCTTTTTCTGGGTATATATTCTGTCTATTGATCCTTTTGTCTATGTTTATGCCAGTATCGAATTGTCTTGATTAGTGAAGCTTTATAAGTCTTGAAATTGGGTAGTATAAAACAAATCTGTGTTTTTTTGTTTTTTTTTTTTTAATAATTCCCTCAGTCAGTTCAGTTCAGTCGCTCAGTCGTGTCCTATTCTTTGCAACCCCATGAATTGCAGCACATCAGGCCTCCCTGTCCATCACCAACTCCAGGAGTTCACCTAAACCCAATCCATCCAGTTGGTGATGCCATCCAGCCATCCCATACTCTGTCGTCCCCTTCTGTTTAATTATAATAGTTTAAGCTGTATTTCTCTTTGCTATTTATTATAAGCCCTTATAATCTGGCTCTTATTTGCTTCTTCTTGATTTATTTATTAACTATATTTATATGTAAGTATGTGACTAGGTACATGTGGCATTTAGGTATTTAAATGTAATTGTATCTGTTTCCTGAGTGTGTTTCTCTGTATGAGAAGCAGAGTGAACATTTATGACCTACAATAATAGTAGTAGAATGGGCAGTCACTATTTAGACATGCAGGTATCACTCCTTCTAACCAATATCCTTAAAATATTTGTTCAATGGGTATTTTTCTTTATGTTCAAAATGACAAACCTATTATATGCTTGGAAAATGACACAATACTATAACCTAGGTGGGATTATCATTCACACCTGTACTGTCATTGGATTGCACTAATCACCAACATTCAGCCTTGGTGGCTGAGTGGTAAAGATGTCGCCTGCAAAGCAGAAGACACAGGAGATGCAGGTTTGATCCCTGGATCAGGAAGATCCCCTGGAGAAGCAAATGGCAACCCACTCCAGTATTCTTGCCTAGGAAACCCCATGGACACCACGGGCAGAGGAGCCTGGCGGGCTGCCGTCCATGAAGTCTCAAAAGAGTCCAGCACAACTAAACAACAGCAAAACAATTTAATGGATGTGGTTACAAGGGTTTTTTGTTGTTGTTGTTGTTGTTGTTTTTCTTTTTAGCATTTAAATTCCCTGCCTCCTCTCATGCATTCATGGCAGCAAAACATTTCCCAGTTTCCTGTGGTTCCTGTTCTAGCATCAGTTTTACTTTTTTGAGGCTTCAGAACAAGCATCTAAACTTTAGTTGTAAATCATTGGTTCTCAGCAAATAGCATAGATCATGTTCTATGGTCAGCTTTATCCTTAGCTGACGGGAACTACAGACTTCAGTCTCAGGGCTATTGCCCCAGGCCCACTTGCAGGAGCAGGCTACAAAGCTACCCAGTGGAGAAGGGCTGATTCTGGCACAACAGGATTTCTGAGTTGCAATTCAAGGGAGTAATCATCTTTTTAGCTTGCCGGTTATGAAAGGAGTCAAACATGCACTATATTTCCCATTTGTTTCAGTTGTAATTTTGTATCCCTAATGGATCAGAGTACTGGGCAACTGCCTGGCTGACCCATCTTCTAACCTGGCTCTGGGTATGGGTGCCAATTCCATTGCCGACGACACACTACAAAAAGCCAAACCCGGTGGCTGCCTACAGGTACACTTCTACCTTGTATGAATACTTTGTTTTCCCTTATCCCTCCTCCCCATCCCCTTTACTGTCTCTCTTATCTACTGCCAAATTAAACTGGGTTTCTGATGTAGGAACAGAGGGGGGGAAAAAAGGCGTTTATTTTGTGGTGTCTGTGCTTAGTCACAACCAACTCTTTGCAACCATATGGACTTTAGCCCACCAGGCTCCTCTGTCCATGGAATTATCCAAGCAAGAATATGAGACGGGGTTGCCATTTCCTCCTCCAGGGTATCTTCCCGACTCAGGGATCAAACCTGGATCTCCTGTGTCTCCTTCACTGCAGGTGGGTTCTTTACCTGCTGAGCCATTCTACCAGCACTATGCCAGCTATTTTAAATACGCTATGTAACTGAATTCTTGTCTCACCAGATGGGCATTGTCTTTTCACAATTCACAAAACTGAGAGTCAATGATATGAAGTAACTTGCGCTAGATGGTACAACTAGTAAATGATGACCCAGAATTCTATGCTACACCTGTCTTGTTTCAAAAGCTTTTTTTTTTTGTATTTTAAATCATATACGATGTCTAGCTTATTCACAATATTGAGAACTATCTTCAGTGTGAAGTTATCATCTTTTGATGTGTGTAAGATGAATCATCAGGCTGTGCACCTTAAACTTACACAGTGCCCTGTGCCATTTATATCTCAAATAACCTAGAAGAAAACACTTTTTTTGGCCATACCACTTGGCTTATAGGATCTTACTTTACCCAGGGCCTTGGCAGATAAAGCACCAAGTCCTAACCAATGGACTGCCAGGGAATTCCCAAATATTTTTTAAAGAAGAAGCTAAGATTCAGGCAGAGAAGGGATTAATTCCCACTGCTGGAAGTTTTATACTTCAATTTAGCATTGAGAGCCAAGTGAGGGAGCCGCCACTCTACACAGATAGACATAAAGAAATACTTTTTAAAAACTATTTTATAGATAGAGAAAAATTATTCTTTTACTTTGAGGCCAGATAAAGAGATTACAGAATACAATGTATTCGCAAAGATCTACTAATTACATTTCCTATTTTTCATCTGATTAAAATTGCCTCTAAAAATTATTTTTTATAACAGAAACATCAGATAACAAAGAAGTAAAAATTGGCTATCCATCCTTGGAAAGCATTCAAACGTTCTGGAAACAATTATTTGGTAAAAGCAACTCCAAACAACAACAAAAATTCCTTAAGAATATTTATAGATACTTCTGGAAAATTCTAGAACTGTATAATATTAAGTCAAGGATCATTCATTAAACCTGATGTTGCGAATGGTTGCCAGGGGCTAGTGGAGGGGCAATGCAGAATTCCTGTTCAGTGGTATAGAGTTTCAGTCAAGTTGAAAACATTGTAAATATCTGCCGTCCTACAATTTGCGTATAGTCAACAATACTGTACTGTACACTTAAGGATTATCAAGACGGTAAATTTTATGTTATATGTTCTTTACCACAGGTAAAAAAGAAAGAGATGCTGGTAAATCAACTTTAAGTGATAATTAATGAAACTTACAGAGTACCTCTTTTAAGACCATTTCAAGTTGTCAGACACTTTTGGATTTAAGAATTACTATTTATTTGTATCATTTTTTAAGTTATCCTACTAAATATATTTTTAAAATATACATTACAGCATATCTCTGTAATACCAACACATTTCAATAAACTGACAGTTGGTAGAATTATTTCAGCAAAATAGACCATGTATTTAAAGGAAGATTAATTTGTTTGCTATTTTTCTAATGCATTTAGCTGAAAATAAATAAAATGAGTTAAACTCAAAGTGTTTGTCTGAATGTCCGTAAAATAAAGCTTCTACCAAAGTGGTCTTCAGTTCAGTTCAGTCACTCAGTTGTGTCCGACTCTTTGAGACCCCATGAATCACAGCACGCCAGGCCTCCCTGTCCATCACCAACTCCTGGAGTTCACTCAAACTCATGTGCATCAAGTCAGTGATGCCATCTAGCCATCTCATCCTCTGTTGTCCCTTCTCCTCCTGCCCTCAATCTTTCCCAGCATCAGGGTCTTTTCCAATGAGTCAACTCTTTGCATGAGGTGGCCAAAGTATTGGAGTTTCAGCCTCAACATCAGTCCTTCCACTGAACACCCAGGACTGATCTCCTTTAGGATGGACTGGTTGGATCTCCCTGCAGTCCAAGGGACTCTCAAGAGTCTTCTCCAACACCACAGTGCAAAAGCATCAATTCTTCGGTGCTCAGCTTTCTTCACAGTCCAACTCTCACAACCATACATGACCACTGGAAAAACCATAGCCTTGACTAGACGGACCTTTGTTGGCAAAGTAATGTCTCTGCTTTTGAATATGCTATCTAGGTTGGTCATAACTTTCCTTCCAAGGAGTAAGCATCTTTTAATTTCATGGCTGCAATCACCATCTGTAGTGATTTTGGAGCCCAAAAAGATAAAGTCTGACACTGTTTCCACTGTTTCCCCATCTATTTCCCATGAAGTGATGGGACCAGATGCCATGATCTTCGTTTTTTGAATGTTGAGCTTAAAGTGGTCTTAGAAGAGGTCATTTCCTATCTCAGATCAGTCATTAGACCTAAAATATTATTTAAGATAGAAACTTTTTAGGAAAAACATCAACAAAAATAGTTTCCATTTCCTATTATTCACTAATTGCTGTTGCTGCTAAGTCGCTTCAGTCGTGTCCAACTCTGTGCGACCCCATAGACGGCAGCCCACCAGGCTCCCCCATCCCTGGGATTCTCTAGGCAAGAATACTGGAGTGGGTTGCCATTTCCTTCTCCAGTGCATGAAAGTGAAAAGTCAAAGTGAAGTCGCTCAGTCGTGTCCGACTCTTCACGACCCCATGGACTGCAGCCTACCAGGCTCCTCCATCCATGGGATTTTCCAAGCAAGATTACTGGAGTGGGGTGCCATCACTAATTGCTACTTATTAGTAAAGTGTACAGCCCCCAAATATAAGTGACTACTTGGTTCCTTAATTATGCTTCTCCTGGCTATATAAAAACAAAAAAGCCTTTGCAATGTAAAGTCAGTTCCAAACAGGAACACTATCCTCACCAGTCCCTTGAAATCCAAGTTCCTAATCCAAAGCCCTTTTCTTTGAAATCTCATGCAACAGCAGTATTACTGACAGCATTGAAAGTCATCTTTAGAATGTAAAGTAATTTAGAATTACTTTTCAGAACTTGAAAACAACTTGTCTTTCTTTTAAGATCATGTGTTCAGAAATTTGCATTTTCATGGACAGAGCTGATCCACGGGTTAGCTTAGTTTCATAACAGAGATATGTTTTTATGAAAGTGAAAGTGTTAGTTGCAGTTGTGTCCTACTCTTTGCGACCCTGTCCATGGAATTCTGCAGGCAAGAATACTGGAGTCAGTAGCCATTTCCTTCTCCAGGGGATCTTCCCAACCCAGGGGTCAAACCCACATCTCCTGCAGTGCAGGCAGATTCTTTACCATCTGAGCCACCAGGGAAGGCTTGATGCCAAAAACTCAGTACACAATTTCAGTCATTCAGCGTTGTTGCAGAAACTATCCATGTTAAGGTAACTGCCAAGCCATGAGGACCCAGATTGATGCATAGGAAATAGCAGTTTCAAGAGTTTAAAGAGGTATAGTAAGGATTTTATAATTGATTTTATAATATACATCCATTTAAAATAAATTAATGAAAACTTTCATAATGTTTTAATACAAAATTTACCCATAAAGATCAGGTCAAAATGTAATCATAGTTAAATTAAACTTCACCAATATATTGGGCCTATACATTAAAACCATAATAAATAATTTCCCCAACAATCCTATGTTGTTGTTGTTGTTGTTTAATCACTAAGCCATGTCCAACACTTTTGTGACCCCATGGACCATAGCCTGCCAGGCTCCTCAGTCTATGGAATTCTCCAGGCAAGAATACTGGAGTGGGTTGCCATTTCCTCCTCCTGGGGATCTTCTGGACCCAGGGATCGAACCCACATCTCCTGCATTTGCAGGCTGATTCTGTACCACTGAGTCACCTGGGAAGCCCAACAATCCTATATATGCATTTAAAAAAATATATATCCCAAGCCATGGCACTATTTTTAAATTGCTCAGTTCATGTCTTCTTAGTGCCACTCAACAGTAATCACAAATGCCCTTTCCATTCGAGTTCAAACCTCAGCCAAAGCCTGCAATGATTCTCACCATGGCAGAAAATACATCTGCACCCTTCGCAAGAGCAGAGGACCTGGGGTCCATGTGCTTCCTGTTTTCCCTCACAGTTTGCTTACTGAACGAATAGTTTCCCCTTAGCCCAGTTGTGTTGCTTAAATCTATGTATATAGCCAGACATCTGTTTTGGTTTTCTCTCATCACTTCAAGCTCCATCTGGATGCAGAACTTTTCCCTGCACCCAAGCCCACATGGCCGGGGCCCTGCCATTCTGCCTCACTTTGACAGGCTTATCCATGGAGGCTGAGCTCTGTTACCTGGACCCTCTCGCTACTCAAGGAGGTTCTGCTGTATATCATTTAAACCACAGCTCCATCCGTCTCTTGACTTCTGGTCTAGGCCGATGCCTATGGACTCCTTTGGCTGTATTCCCATTCTGCAGACCGAGTCTCCTTGGCTAGCCACACCTGCTGGAATCAAGCCCAAATTCATCAAACATCTCTGGACTCTACAGCTGGACAAGAGAGTCCCTTCATGAAGTCACCCAACAGCTGGGGAGTTTTTTGTTTCACAGTAACAGTTTTTTCACCACCTTCAATCTTGTGCTGATTAGGTCCCAGTGCGAATCGCTTCTTCATGTATTTCCATTTACCATTCTGTCCATTCTCACAAATTTACTGTGAGACTTTCAACTCTGGCACATGGCAGCTGAAGAATGCTGTGGAATAGTAAACAACTCATTTCTTTTACATTTATATTTGAAGACTAGCAATAAAATGTGATACTAGTTCTTTACACTGGCAAACACAGGAACCTTGAATAGTGAGATTATTAATTGATTTTTATAAAATTATTTAATGAGAATTATTTAAATTGCTTTGATTGAAGTATTTATACTTACTAATTATAAACTGTAGTTTTCTGTATGACTATTTTAGAAGGAATATCATTTACTTTGAAAACAAAATAATTTGTTTATATTTTTTACATATATTCACAGTTTTGATGAAAATGCATGTTGTATACTTTGGATATAATTGTATGTTTAGTTCCTTAGATCATTACTGTTATCAGAAAATAAACTAGGTAAAAATCTTGATTTCACAACATAATGAGTTTACTGAGTTGAAACATGAATGCAAGAAAATAATTTTATAGAAAAAATATAATAATGTATATACTACAGTTGTTTATTTTATTATTTATCAAGACATCACGAGCCTATCAAATGCCCAACATGAGCAAAAGTAATTAAATTCATTCAGCTTTGGTATTTTGCCAAATGTCAGTCATATGAAAAATCATAACTTTACACATTTTCAGATTTTGTTATAGAAGTATATTTATCACAGTAGAAAGACTATCTGATTTACAAGGTAGATGGTATGTTTATACTCCATTTACACTCTTGCCTTGAGCTCAGCAAATGTTAGGGGCAGGCATAAGTTCCATTTCATATCAGAAGAAAAACTGAAAAATAATATGTACTTAAAATCGAGTAACAGAACTTTGCCCCTAATTTCTTCTAGCTTCAGTTGTTATTTGTCTGTTTTTGTTGGTGGAGATGAAAGTGGGATTCTACTTTCTAGAGAAGTGTTCATGTGAACCTCTAATTACCAATGTTAAAGGATATTTTGAGCTGCTTTCTAAAGAATGTCACAAAAATACTCATTTGCTTTACTTGATTTTTCTACAGAATACAGTGTTTCATGTAAGAAGATGATCTCGCTTCACAAGTAGGTCTCCCGTACTTGAATCAAAGACACACTGTGACTTGTCAGGACGCACTGCAGGTGGAGGGGTTACGTGTGTGTCATAATCTGTGTATCCTCATTCCTTGGCAGCGTTGTTGTCCAGTAGAGGGAAAACTTAAGGAACAGCTGAAATCTGCTTCTTATCATCGTATTTTCCAGAGAATGGAGCTAGTCCTCTTGTCATGTGTTGGCTCGGCATCTGTCTCTGCCATTCGTTCTGTATGATTTCCCTTGAGGTAAAAATGTTGAAAGACAGCTTCATTCCTTCTGTGCTCCAGTCCTTTGCATAACACCTGCTCCGAAAATGCTCATCACTCCAGTGTGGTTATAAGTCATCCAATTGTCAAGTGATCTGGTTTCAAATTTTAATTTATAAAATAAAAATATTTTATTTAATCTTTTCAACATACTATAACCCAACTATTTCATCTGTTCTGTTATTTCTCTTTCTCGGTGTATCCTGTACACATCTGGTTTTATAAACTATGAAAAGGGCTGCATGCAAAACATACATTTTCAGAAGATGGCATTCAGATATCATGCTGGGCACTTTGAATCATCCTAAGCCGTGGCCAGTCACTATGAGAAGAGACTGGAAGAAGTCCTAAGAAAGAAGGACTTCAGTTGAGTTGATGGTGGCTTTGTGCAGTGACGTATCCCTTTCTCTAAAGAGAAATGTTACCTGCAATATTCTGGCCACTTGCCCAGTTGGTCATTTGGGATGCTGTCTCTCCAGATCTGCAGCTTCAGTTACATCCACTGTCTTAACACACTTCCTGTCAGGAACGGTTGTGTAGATGTGCCAGTTCAAATAGCTGTTATATCTGATACATGAGAAGCTGAGATCAGGAGAGCAAAGAAATTCTCCCATATGATGCCAGTGCAGAAGTCAGAGATGTGCCAAATAAACAAATATATATAAGAAAGTTGTTTTGAAGTATTCTCAATTGCTCATTTATTTAAATATATTTCTTCATGCTACCACAGCTTGTGTATTGATTTTTAGAAGACATCCTGCTTATACTTATTTTGAGCTTTCTAGATTTCTCAGAAATTTTAATCAGAATAGTCAGACTGACTGCTCTCGGTGATTACACTATCGACTGATTGCTTTTGTCAGCTGTGTTGGGTAAATAAAAATAGCACCACAAAAGCCATATATTAAACACTTTTTGTTAGCATGATGTGGTTTTACTTAATACATGGTTCCTGACTTTAGGAATGCCCCAAATTTTGTTTTCAAATAGATATTTTGATCATGAAATAATATTTAGGGGTTTTTTTTTTCTGTAAATAATAAAATTATTTGTCTATTTTTTACATTTCCAGGCAGAGAAAAAATAAAACCATGCTCGGACCACAGTTAAGTATGCATATTGTTAGACCTTTTTCTCCACTTTTCCATTGAGCATAAAGAATTTTAAAAATTCAAACAGCCAGGATAGATCCAAGTAAATTGAAAAAAAAAAATCACAGAAATTTGCTTCTCTTATTGTGTTAAAGACAACTTCCCCAAATTTTGCTGGCACCCAGTGGTTGCATAGTAATTGCTTGCTGGACTGAATTATTAAACCCTTTCCCTGCATTTACCCATACAAGAGGCAGTTTAAAATAAAATATCAACTTAAGCATTGATTTTTTTCTAAAAAATCTTGGCTTCTATTATAAAGTCCAACTTAATAGCATATGTTAAATTATTATCTCTAACAAAGTGATGAGTACCAACAGTGGAGAGAAATATGCTACAGTTACTTATTTATACACACTCTTCCTATTTTTGTATTTTTTTTTCAGTTACTAAAATGGAACCATAAACCAGAGGGCAATGCATTCCTTTTCTCTACCACCAGATGCACATAAAAGAACTATGGCTTACAGGGAGGATGCTTGTTGCTTTGTGTGGAATCATCAAGAAACAGATGGAGGGTGATTACGTGGCCTATGTCCTGCTGACTGTTTTAAAGCGAATAAACATTAACTTGTATTCTTTGAGTTTGGATGAGTAAACAGTGATCATGTAGAATGAGGAAAACACAATTGCAGATGATCACAGATAATAAAAATATAGTGGGAGTTTTGAGCCATTGAGGTCTGCTACACAAATCCTCCTAGCTCAATAGGTAAAGAATCCGCCTGCAGTGCTGGAGATTTGGGTTCCATCCTTAGGTCAGGAAGATCCCCTTGAGAAGGAAATGGCAACTCACTCCAGCGTTCTTGCCTGGAAACTCCCATGAACAGAGGAGCCTGGCAGGCTACAGTCCATGGGGGTCTCAAGAGTTGGACAAAACTTAGCAACTAAACCACCACCACCACACAAATCCTGGACCACTGTTTAATGTATAGTGAAATATCTGGGCTGGATAAAGCACAAGCTGGAATCAAGATTGCCAGAAGAAATATATAACCTCAGATATGCAGAGATACCACCCTTATGGCAGAAAGGGAAGAATTAAAGAGCCTCTGAAAGTGAAAGAGGAGAGTGAAAAAGTTGGCTTAAAGCTCAACATTCAGAAAACAAAGATCATGGCATCTGGTCCCATCACTTCATGGCAAATAGATGGAGAAACAGTGGAAACAGTGGCAGACTTTATTTTGTGGGCTCCAAAATCCCTGCAGATGATGATTGCAGCCATGAAATTAAGACATTTACTCCTTGCAAGAAAAGGTATGACCAGCCTAGACAGCATATTAAAAATCAGAGACATTACTTTGCAACAAAGATCTGTCTAGTGAAAGCTATGGTTTTTCAAGTAGTCATGTATGGATGTGAGAGTTGGACTATAAAGAAAGCTGAGCGCCAAAGAATTGATGCTTTTGAACTCTGGCGTTGGAGAAGACTCTTGAGAGTCCCTTGGACTGAAAGGAGATCCAACCAGTCAATCCTAAAGGAAATCAGTCCTGAATATTCATTGGAAGGACTGATGCTGAAGCTGAAACTCCAATACTTTGGCCACCTGATGTTAAGAACTGACTCACTGGAAAAGACCCTGATGCTGGGAAAGATTGAAGGTAGGAAGAGAAGGGAATGACAGAGGATCAGATGGTTGGACGGCATCACCAACTCAATGCACATGAGTTTGAGTAAACTCCAGGAATTGGTGATGGACAGGGAGGCCTGGTGTGCTGCAGTCCATGGGGTTGCAAAGACTCAGACATGACTGAGCGACTGAACTGAACTATCTGTAGGAGAAAGCCCAGAGTTCTTGTGCAAAGTGGAATTCATTACATAATTCAGCCCATCATGTGCTTAGGGAAGTTTTGAGTACATTCTTTTACATGATGCTAGGGATATAAAGATGAGTTTGGTGTAGCATAGTTCCTCTCATCAAGGAAAAAAAAAATGAGGTGGCTATCATTGCCCCTCTGGTAGTTTGCCCTTGATGCCACTGCTTAAGCCAAGCTTCTAAGAACGTAGGCACTTGGTCAATAGTTGTCCAGTAGGTGACTATTATGCAGAAGCTATGGTAGCCCCCTCTCCTCGGGATGGTTAAAAAAAGGTTAATGGGAACACATGACTTATACCCATTAGCGTTTAAGCCCTCAAGTCCTTTTGCTCTTCAGTCATATTTGGGTATTCTCTCTTTCTTTCAGGTGCAGACTTTGTTTTTCTTCCAATGGTCAATCACATTTGGCATAAACCTCTCTTTTCTCCTCCCTTTCCTTCTAATGCTGATTTGGTGGTTGAAACTCTTAGTCCCCCAAATAAAGTGTGCAAGGACCATCACCTTCTTTAATTCCTTTGAATAAAAAGGAAACCTAACTGGAGCTCTGCTGTGCGGGGTTGTTTGAGATTAAACCTGTCATTTGTGGACAACTGCTTTCTTTTCCTGGGCAATCTGAGGAGTCCAATGGCTCATGAAATGAAAGGAGAACCCTTCATGTTCAGCCCTCATGGTTACTGCGGGTAATTCTCACTGTCTAAGCCCAGGGGAGGCCTTGAAGGTCAGTATCCTTTTTGCCACGTTTGGGGCTTAAGAATCTCATTGATGTCCAAATCTCAGAGCCAAATGTTCAAACTTTCAGAATCTACAATGCCTTTTTTAAGATTCTGTCGCTTCCTTCAGGCACTGCTAGGGAGTGGGTTGAAAATGGCTGAGAATCCCCACTAATCCCATAAGACTTTAATCTTAGCAAATCTATTTTAATTTACCAATTTAGACAGGAAGTGGGTGTCATCTTCAGATACTTTTGTTTTAGCCCCACAAACTCCTCTTAAGACAAGGGAGTCCAAAGATCTTGGATAACTTCTTAAATGGAAGGGATGGGAAATTATAAAGAACAAAATACAATCACTCATAATCATTATGTTTCTCTCTAAGGACTTAACCTGTCTGCTTCTTCAGTTTTCTTTTTCTTTCTTTTAATGCAATGATTGAACGCTTGCTAGGGGCCAACCTCACAGAAATTCTTAGGGATCAATATCACTAATCCCATCTGAGAGTTGAAGAAACTAGAGGGCAGAAAAGATGAATAAAATAACAGAGCTGATATTTGACATTGCATCTGTTTACCAATTTCAAGAGAAGTGTATTTAAATGGGAAGAAATGTCTAATATGAGACTAGGACTCCTGCAAAACAGCCCAAACTTCTGCAAAGTGGGTGATCTTGACAAAGTTGCTTAACCTCCCAGATCCGCAGTGTGCTTATCCAGAAACTGAGGTATCTGCTCACAGAGTTTATTTGGTTATTAAACGAGTGCATATATTATCTACTACTTTGTAAAGTACTTTGTAAAGTTGGAGGCACTGTACAAATGTAAGACACTAAGCTCTTTCTATAACATTATGGCTCTACAAATTACACTTTCAGATTACACACACACACACACACACACACACACACATATATATTCAGATATATATGAAGCATGCAGGCCTGTATATGTACATATATATATGAATCACTTTTCTATACACCAGAAACTAATACAACATTGTAAGTCAACTATTCTTCAATAAATAAAGGAAAAAAATCACGATCATGTTCAGTGATCCCCAACTACTAAAGATGCAAGAGACAGTCCACAAGCAGAGCTGAACATCAATTAAGAAATAAACAGAAACCAAGTGACGAGCCATCTGTGAAGAATCTATGCACATTAAATTCAAATTTAAAAATCTAAGCATTCTGATGGAGCAAGTTATAGACTACAAATGAGAGCAGGATGACAGTATGTGTTATGACTACAGACAAAAAGAAACACCAACAAAAATTAAGGCCCCAAATTGAAGATACAAACCAGAAAACCTGTAATGTTTTCCATTTTTATCATGTCTGGCATGTACCAGGAACAGCCAGGTACACTTGAAGGTAAGTGTTAGATGATCAGTGATGTGATTATTCCTTTTGCATTCAGTCTCATTGAGAAATGACAGACAGTTGTCAGAAAGAAACAATACCTTTTTACTAGTAATACCAATTGTTCATTTGGTATTGAGCATTTACTAAGTGCTTTACAGGGATTAATTAATTGCCTAATAATGCTCTGATTATTTTATCCCCATTTCACAGAAAAGGAAATGCAAAGACAGAGAGAGACAAAGGAAGAAAGAGGGACATATAGTATTAAGTAGCAGACCAATATTTGAACCCCAAAACTCTGGCTTCAGGAGAGGGCATTTAACAAGTATGTTGTGAAGTTGGATTGAAGAACCTAACTTAGCCCTGAAGCCAGAAGAGCCCCCCTCATATAGCAGCCCAGATATATATCTCTGCACACACACTTTGTGAATTTGGGCTTCCAGAACACCCTAGGGAATTATTACCTGCCTCAAACCCCCCAAGCACAGAGAGGCCAAAAATCCCCACACTTGAGAGACTAGTGGATTTTTATCTAAGTCTCTGAGGTGTGCCAATCTGAACCAAGGCTTCTAAGATGAGGTTTTGTCCCTCCTCATTATCTTTCCCTTTCTTCAAGTAACTGCAGGGCTAGAAAACAGCAGAGCCACAGATGAAAGTATTCTCAGTCTCTGAATCACATGTTGGAAATGGTATCCCTCCCCCCGATCCCCTGGGGCTTCCCTCATAGCTCAGTGGGTAAAGAATCTGCCTGCAATGCAGGACATCCCGGCTCGATTCCTGGGTTGGGAAGATCCGCTGGAGAGTGGATGGGCTACCCACTCCAGTATTCTTGGGCTTCCCTGGTGGCTCAGCTGGTGAAGAATCTGCCTGCAATGGGGGAGACCTGGATTTAATCCCTGTGTTAGGAAGATCCCCTGCAGAAGGGAAAGGCTACCCACTTCAGTGTTCTGACCTAGAGAATTCCATGGACTGTATAGTCCATGGGGTCACAAAGAGTCGGACACAACTGAGCGACTTTCACTCACTCACTCACCCCACCTCCCACAGCCAGAAATATCTTCCTCTGATGGTTAAGAGAAATAAACCTTTGTTGTAAATGAGCCACAACACACATTAGGGGTCTATTTGTTATTACAGCTATTACTGCCTGCCAATGCAGGAGACACAGAGACACGGGTTCTATCCCTGGGTTGGGAAGATTCCTTGGAGAAGGGAATGGCAACCCACTCCAGTACTCTTGCCTGGAAGATTCCATGGACAGAGGAGCTTGGCAGGCTACAGTCCCTGGGGTTGCCAAGAGTCTGACAGGACTGAGCACACACATTTACCCTAACCAAAACGGAGGATCAGAGAGAGAAAGTCCGTGTTTACATCAAACTTTAACATATTATCCCTGCCCAGCAGAGCAACACGGATTGATTAATGGATCCCAGACACTCTTCACTCCACCAATTATATAAATTACTCCTTTTCCTATGGGGACAAGCTAATGAGAAAGGTGAAAGGAAGAGCAGAAAGCTTTACACCAATATCTCTCAGAAGGAGAAGTTTCTACGTTGAGGCAGAAATGTGAGGAGAGTAAGAAAACTGGGAGAACATTGTTTTCCCCATTCTGTAGATATTATTATCCTTCTTTGAGATGAGACAATTGAGGTACAAAGAGGTTAAGTAACTTGTCTACATTTCCTTATACTTCTACTTTTATTTGTAAGACATAATTTGATTATATGACAGCAAAACAAAAGGTCTAAAAGCAATATATGTCAAATGTGAACACAATTATGGAGATGTGAACATACATTCATGCTCTAAAGACCAAAATTAGGGAAGAGACTTTTTAAACAAAACGCCTTTGACAAGAAAAGTTTAAACCAAAATATGATAGATTTGCCCATTATACTTCCCTACTGTAAATATTAATCTGTTAAATATTTAACAATGAACTGTTCTCCTCTCAAAAAGAACATCCAGAGAACACAATAAGGAATCAAGGCTGTGTCCTTGGTTTTGAGGAAGAAAATCGTATAACAGTGCAATGCAGTTTTCTGACAAATTCAGAATCTCTACTTTAAACTGGGTCTTTGCATGTGTGTGTGCATGCTAAGTCGGTTCAGTCATGTCCAGCTCTTTGCAACCCCATGGACTATAGCCCACCAGGCTCCTCTGTCCATTCTCCAGGCAAGAATACTGAAGTGGGTTGCCATGCCTTCCTCCAGGGGATCTTCCTGAACCAGTGATCAAATCTGCATCGCTTAAAAGTCTCCTGTAATGGCAAGCGTGTTCTTTACCACTAGCAAACCACTTTACCACTAAAGCCCAAACTGGGTCTTTACTGCCAGATAATCACCTTCCATACTTTATGTTGATTCCTTCAACTTCACATAATACTCATGCCCAATCATTTCCATCTTCCTCAAGGATTGGGCCTCTAAAGAATCTCACTTTCAGTTCCACAGACACTGAAAGTTGGGATGTGAAAATAATCCTGCTTTATGGGAGCTGAAAATGGGGTCTATAAGACAGAGAGCTGTGTTGGATGCTGCCTCTGAAAGTGACCAAGGCTCCGAGACTCTCCTATGAGTTCTGAAAGATTGGCACCACATCTGAAATGCACGAGTATAAGACAGCATCAGAGCACTAACTTACCAATCTAAAATACAAAATAGGAGACTTCCCTGGTGGTCCAGTGATTAGGAATCCACCTTCCAATGCAGGGGATGTGGATTTCATCCCTGGTCGGAGAACTAAGGTCCCGCACGCCGCGGAATCTAAGGGGTGACTAAGCCTTCACACTGCAACTACGGAGCCCATTTGCTGCAGCTGGAAAGAAGCCCATGAGCCACAGTGAAGAGCTCACATGCCGCAAGGAAAGATCTCAGGTGCCACAACTAAGACCCGAAGCAGCCAAAAATAAGTAAATAAATATTTTTAAAAATATGCACTATAACTGCCTCATTCACACGATCTGCACATTCTCCCTTTGTGTGCACCCTATGTTAGAATCTACATCATTCTCAGGGACAACATGTGAAGGGCTGGCACGGGAATGAGATCACTTGCTCTTCCCAGGATGAAGGCCTTCTCTCTCCGGAGTCAGCTCACCTTGAATCTGCAGGTTGCTTGGAAGGCAGGAACCAGAGATTGGGGCTTGGAATAAATGTTGAACTTTCTCCAGCTTCTCTCCTTGGCCCTCTTCTCAGTCTATATCTGTTCCCCAGGCTATCTCACCCACACACATAACTTACATCATGTAATAGAGGCAGATGACTCACAAACGGGTATCTCCCTGCCTTAACCTCTTCTCTGAGTTCCAATCCATCCATCAGTCTTGACATTTCCACTTGAAAGTCTCAAGGGCATCTCAAAATAAGCACATCCCTGAAACCAGCTCAAGAAGTTCCCACTCAAGACCGCCTCTCCTGGTGTGCTGTCTCAGTAGAATGGCACTAACTTTACTTGGCTGCATAGGAAGAATAGCAGGAGTCATCCTTGATAAGATCCTCTCCCTTACCACCTTCCTAGTTGATTCTTTCCTGAGTCTTGTTGATTCTAGCCTTTAAAAAAGTCTCACCAATATTTACACTTCAATCCATCACAATCAACAAAATTATCTTTCAATTACCCTCAACTCTCACCTGGGCAATTACAATAGCCTAGCTGATTTCTAGGCTTCCATTTTCCAACTTACCCTTCATATTATAATTATAATGGTTCATCAATATTTAAAACATTTATCAGTATCCCATGCCTCCTCCAGCAATCATTTCCCACTGCTGTTGGGATAAATAATACAAATCTTCTAAATGCCATTTGAGGTTCTGCCTGGCCTCAGTGCATCTCTCCAACTTCATCTTCCTTCACCCTCCACCGCCCCCTGACCACAGCTCCGAACGCCGTGGTGTTTCAGGCTCTTGCATTTGCTGTAGCTCCCCGAGCCCCAGCAGCACGGCACTTGCTATTCCTCCTCTCAAGCACCGGCATGCACACATCCCTTCTTCACAGAGTTACTGCTGCATATTTTTTTTTAAGATTTTGATTCAGATAGGACATCCTCAAAAACTGCTCCCTGGCCTCACTGACTCGAACAAATTTCCCTGGTCTAGGCGCTCCAAGGCCCATGTTCCTCCTCCATAGCATGCGTCATCATTGCCATTTTATATCTGTAAGCTCCGAAGGAAAGAATTGTGTCTGTTTTTACTCATGGCTTTGTATCGCAATGTTTTGCACAAATTTTGCTCATAAAAGGTATTCAATATTATTTTGGCAAACGATAAATAAAAAAATGGAAATAGAACTACTGTATGACCCAACAACTCCACTGCTGGATATATATTTATAAAAAAATTATTCAAAACACTAATTCAAAAAGACACATGCACCCCAGGGCTCACAGCAACACTATTTACAATAGCCAAGATATGGATGAATGGATAAAGATGTGGTATATATAGAACATATATTCATAGTAGTATATGGAATACTACTTAGCCATAAAAATGAATGAAATTTTCCCATTTACAGGCACAAGGATGGATCATGGAATCATGTACTATGGTACATGAAATGTCAGACAGAGAAAGACAAATACTGTATGATATCAGTTCAGTTCAGTCGCTCAGTCATGTCCAACTCTTTGCGACCCCATGAATTGCAGCACGCCAGGCCTCCCTATTCATTACCATCTCTCAGAGTTCACTCAGACTCAATCTATCAGACCTAGGCCCTTAAATCTATTTCTCACTTCCACTGCATAATCATAAGGGATTTGATTTAGGTCATACCTGAATGGTCTAGTGGTTTTCCCTACTTTCTTCAATTTAAGTCTGAATTTGGCAATAAGTATGATATCACATATGTAGAATCTCTAAACAACAACAAACTAGTGAATAAAACAAAAAAGAAGCAGACTCACAGATATAGAGAACAAACTAATGGTTACCAATGGGGAGTGGGGGAGAGGGGAGGAAGGAGGGACAATATTGGGATAGGAAGGAAAAAAGTTATTATGAGATTATATGAAATCATGTATGTGAAAATTTTGAAAGCTGTTAAGCACTACGCACACTCAGTTCTCAAGACATGTTAGTTATTATTAATATTATAGGTTTATCTCTTTTTCTGTACTTCTTTTTCTTTTTTTCCCTGTACTTCTAAGTCTTATCAGTGGCTTCATAATCTGACCGACTAGGTCTTTTTGTAATCACATTAGTATATAAAGTCAGTATTCCCTGTCCTTTGAGAGATGGAAGTTGGATCTGGTTTAATGTAAAAGGATAGCCCCATTCCCACACACCCAAAATGCAGAACCAGGCTTCACACATGCAGGAGAACATACTTGTGATCTATGTAATTTATAGTCTGATCCTCCCTCCTTACTATCTCTCCTCTGAAGGGACAGTCCTCTTGCAGAAGGTTGTGATGGCATCCTAAGTCTCTTATTCAATGGCACAACCCCAGTTATTACCCCTAAAACACCATTGCTAAAATCTTCATAATCATGGTTCAGCTACATTCCCTCTCATGGATGATATACCCAGAACTGAGTATAATGCTTGGAATGTGGTTTAATGAAGTGCCCTGCTCACCACTGGACAGTAATAAGCAACTTATGACTAAGTTCATGGGATTCCCAGGTGGCTCTATGATAAATAATCTGCCTGCCAATGCATGAAACAAAGATGTGAGTTTGCTCCCTGGGTTGGAAAGATCCCCTGGAATAGGAAATGGCAACATACTCTAGTATTCTTGCCTGGGAAATTTAATAGACAGAGGAGCCTGGGGGGCTATAGTCCATGAGGTTGTGAAGGGTCAGATATGACTCAGCAACTGAGCACACACACCCACAACTAAGTTTATAGATTTTTGTTGCTTGTTGTTTATTCACTAAGTCATGTCCAACTCTTTTGTGACCCCATGGACTGTAGCTTGCCAGGCTCCTCTGTCCATGGGATGTCCCAGACAAGATTATTGGAGTGGATTGCCATTTCCTCCTCCAAGGGATCTTCTGGAATCAGGGACTGAAATCAAGTCTCCTAGAGTGGCAGGCAGGTTCTTTACCACTAGGTCACCAGGGAAATTTATAGACACACTTCCAAAACTATATGCAGCCTATTTTAAATTGAAAACGAAGAGGAGTATATTGGATTGAACAGTATCCCCTGCCCCTCTCAATTCATGTCCTTCCCAGAACCTTAGAATGGGACCTCATTTGGAAATAAGTCATTGCAGATATAATTAGTTAGATGAGGTCCTGCTGGAGTAGGATGGACCCTTTGTCCAATATAACTAGTGTCCTTATAAAAGAGACAGGGAAACAGATAAATATAGGGGAATGCCCTGTAAAGACACAGATGCACAAAAGAAAGACCGCCAGATAATGACAGGAGACTGGAATTCTGCAGCAATGTCAAGGATTGCCGGCAGCCACCCCAAGATGCAAGAGAGGCGTGGAAAAGATGTTCCCTCTCAGCCCTTCAAAAGGAACCAATCCTGCTAATCCTTGAGCTTGAATTTGTAGCCTTTAGAATGGTGAGTTCAGAAAACTAAGATCATGGCATCTGGACCCATCACTTCATGGGAAATAGATGGGGAAACAGTGGAAACAGTGTCAGACTTTATTTTTCTGGGCTCCAAAATCACTGCAGATGGTGACTGCAGCCATGAAAGTAAAAGACGCTTACTCCTTGGAAGGAAAGTTATGATCAACCTAGATAGCATATTCAAAAGCAGAGACATTACTTTGCCAACAAAGGTCCATCTAGTCAAGGCTATGGTTTTTCCTGTGGTCACGTATGGATGTGAGAGTTGGACTGTGAAGAAAGCTGAGTGCCGAAGAATTGATGCTTTAGAACTGTGGTGTTGGAGAAGACTCTTGAGAGTCCCTTGGACTGCAAGGAGATCCAACCAATCCATCCTGAAGGAGATCAGTCCTGGGATTTCATTGGAAGGACTAATGCTGAAGCTGAAACTCCAGTACTTTGGCCACCTCATGCGAAGAGTTGACTCACTGGAAAAGACTCTGATGCTGTGAGGGATTGGGGCAGGAGGAAAAGGGGACGACAGAGGATGAGGTGGTTGGATGGCATCACCGACTCGATGGACATGAGTCTGAGTGAACTCCGGGAGTTGGTGATGAACAGGGAGGCCTGGCGTGCTGCGATTCATGGGGTCGCAAAGAGTTGGACATGACTGAGCGACTGAACTGAACTGAGAATGGTGAGAACATTAATTTCTGTTTTAATCCTCGAGAAAAATTTTTAAAAAGAATAAGTCACTGTTTCCTACAGGTATCTCCCTCTCCTTCCTCCCTATCCTCCTCATGAACCTTGAAGCAGGCGGGTGCTTTAGGTGACCTTGCCCATCTATGCTTGGATCTACTATGTGTTGGTCTCAAAAGTCCTCTGTATTCAAATTCTTGGGACCACCTTGCCATAGCTCTCAGAGCTAACCAAAGAAAACAATGTTGCTGGATTTATATTGGATTCTTACTACAGGCATTTGCATTAATGCTGCACTTATCATGAACAATCTAAAGGCTTTCAAAAAAAATGAAACAACTTTGTTTATGCTCCTTTTATATTATTTCCAAAACATGGATTTAAGCAAAACGCGAGGTTTTCAGTCTCTGTTTGGGTTATCATATTTAGGTGAGAAAATTAAACATTGGCAACGTTCCGTGCATTTGGTCAAGAGCACCATTTCCAGCTTGTTCTACTTTCTCTTTGGCCCCGTGAATCTCTGTTTGCATTGCTGTTCTCTCAAGGCCTCTGTTTGTCAACTCTAATACTCCTCCCCTTCCCTCCCTTTTGCATAGATTGACCCTGGGGAATCTTGTGGTTTTCATTTTCATATCAAACACAAGTCTGTCTCTTTTAAGGAAATGTTTTAATAAAGCAAGCCAGTCTCACCAACCTGATGCTTCTCTGAGTGCCCTCTTCCCATTGCAAGAGAGCAGGGCCACTGCTGAGATTCTGAGTTAGATATTCTACCGTCACGAAGTCACACTTGGCTTGGTGAGTGGCAGCAATTACTTAGTGAGGATTTGCCGTGCGCCAGACGGAGGTCATGGTAATAGAATCCTCCTTTATTCAGGGTCCTGGGACCAATGACCAGAACAGGTCTAGCCCTGAATAAAGCATTTCTGATGAGATGCTTATCTTGAAGAATCTTCTATGTCGACTGTAACACTGCAGTTAGAAAGCCAACATATATTCAATATATTGCTATAAAATGGAACACCAAGAGCTAAAAAACCACAATAAAATCTAGTGGTTTTGCAGTCTCAGCAAGCGACTCTCAGAATGAAGAAATGTTGCTATTAAAAAATTATTCGAAAAGCAGAGACATTAATTTTGCATGTCTTATATTGCTCTGTTTACAATCTGTTGTTTTAGATAAAGGTCTAGAAAAGATTTCTCATACTTTGTGGGCGGCTTAGTTTCAGTGTACTCCTCCAGGGGAAAAGAATAAGGAAAAATCAAATAAATATGTTTGTGCACAAGGAACAAATAATTTGGTTGCCAAAGGGAAAATTCATTAGGCTGAAAATTATTCTCTAGAGATAGATATTGTGAAATCAATGTTTGCTTTTTTTTCATCTTCAAAACTTCTTTAATATTCCATCTTGTTATTTGTGGAGAAGCTCAGTGGCATGAAGAATCTCAAAATATATTATCATTAAAAGCTATGGGTTCTTAAACAAAGCTTATGTAAAATATTAGCGATTAAAGTCCTTAGAAAAATACCTAATGTATTCAAAATCAAAGCAGTCTGTTTTATCTTTAAAGTTAAGGCAAGAAGAGCAAAACACTCCATCTATGTTCCTTTGGAGAAGAAGGGCTTAATCTCCCATGTCTAGGGAATCTATATTGGATGATGGATTTCAGGGGGTCCCTGAGCGTAATGGTTACAAAATTGCAAAGGTGGGATTATTCACTTTCTTCTGAAACAAGGGTCTATCATTTTATCAGCTTTTCAAAAGTCTATGACATCTCAAAATTAAGATGCATTGCAAAGAAAACTCTGTTTGAAAGCTTTAAAATAAAACTGTGGGTTATTATTACTAAAGTAATGATTAAATATTAGAAAATTGAAATGCTTATTTTCTTTTGAATATAAGAATTAAGATTTTTGATTAATTTTCCTTCTATCAGGAAATGGAGCAGAAAAGGGGAACTAGAGCATTTCTTTTTTAGAAAAGGGTAGTATAGCTACAACTCAGGTAAAAAAATTGAGGTAGAGAAAAGGCTTCCCTGGTCTCAGAGGGAAAGAATCCACGGGACAATGTGGGGGACACGGGTTTAATCCCTGATCCAGGAAGATCCACCTGCCTGGGGGCAACAAAGTCCATGGGCTACGACTCTGAGCCCGCACTCTAGCAGTGCCCTGCAATGAGAAGCCACTCATGCCCCACAAATGGAGAGTAGCCCTGCTCACCACAATTATAGAAAGCCTTCACGCAGCAACAAAGACCCAGCACAGCCAAAAATAAAAGACAAATAAACTAAAAAAAAAAAAAAAAGTATTGAGGGGAAGAGTCAAGGAATCCTAAAACCTTCAATAAATTTTCCTAGAGAATATGACACATTTCATTCAATACCTCCTGGATTAAATGCAATGTCCACTTTTGCTAAATGCTACATTAAAAAAAAATCATCTTCAAGGCTCATTCTATTTTCTCTCCTCCTTATTCAGCAAGACCACCACTCTCTGTTTTCTAAAGATCCTTATATTTCCTATGCTTAGATCTCTCATCAAAGAGGCAGAACTTTGTACATCTCTACTTTGTGACTCAATTGACTGGGTATCTAGTCTAAAAGTCATATCATTTTTTTGGCAAGTGGATATCTGGTTTTCCCAACACCATTTGTTGACTGTGTACTATTCTGTATCATTTCTCCATCTGTATTCTTGGCTTCCATGTTGAAGATGAGCTAGCTGTATATATATAGGCTTATTTCTGGGCTCTCTCTTCTGTTCCAGGGTCCTGTTATATCTGTTTTTACATCAGTACCATACTATTTTCAATTACTGCAGCTTTGTAATGTATCTTGAAATAGGATGTGATACTCCCAACTTTGTTCTTCTTTCTCAGGATTACTTTAGCTATTCATGATCTTTTACGGTTTCATATGAATTTCAGGATTGGTTTTTTTCTTTTTCTGCTGCCCAACTTATTGTATATAGTTAATGACACTGCATACTTTAAAATGTATTAAAAGGGTAGACCCCATCTTAAGTGGTCTTACCCCACAGGGGAAAAAAATGCAATAAAATAAAATTCATATTGAAGAGGCATGTCAAATGATACATATGCCATTCCTTTCTCTAAACTCGGACACTCTGCCGATAACTCTTGTCTCATTAAAAGCCTCATACAGTTGTACAATGGGACTTACTGGGCAGCCCAGTCCTGCTAATGTAGGGGACATAGGTTCAATCCCTGGCCTGGGAACTAAGATCCCACATGTGAAGGGGGCAACTAAGCCCCTGTGCCATAACCACTGAAGCCCAAGTGTCCTAGAGCCAATGCTTTGCAACAAAAGCAGCCACTGCAATAAGCCTGCACATCCTAACTAGAGAGAAGCCCTGGCTCACTGCAACCAGAGCGCCTGTGCACACGTAGCAACTAAGAGCCTGTGCGCCGCAGTGAAGACCCAGTGCAGACAAACAACTAATATAAAAAAATGGTGTTGTTTCTTTTCAACTAAGATCATGGCATCTGGTCCCATCACTTCATGGCAAATAGATGGGGAAACAGTGAAAACAGTGACAGACTTTATTTTTGGGGGCTCCAAAATCACTGCAGATGGTGATTGCAGCCATGAAATTAAAAGACGCTTGCTCCTTGGTAGAAAAGCTATGACCAACCTAGATGGCATATTAAAAAGCAGAGACATTACTTTGCCAGCAAAGGTCCATCTAGTCAAAGCTATGATTTTTCCAGGAGTCATGTATGGATGTGAGAGTTGGACTGTAAAGAAAGCTGAGCGCCGAAGAACTGATGCTTTTGAACTGTGATGTTGGAGAAGACTCTTGCAAGTTCCTTGGACTGCAAGGAGATCCAACCAGTCAATCCTAAAGGAAATCAGTCCTGAATACCCATTTGAAGGACTGATGCTAAAGCTGAAACTCCAGTACTTTGGCCACCTGATGCGAAGAACTGATTCATTTGAAAAGACTCTGATGCTGGGAAAGATTGAAGGTAGGAGGAGAAGGGGATGACAGAAGGTGAGATGGCTGGATGGCATCACCGACGCGATTGACATGAGTTTGAGCAGGCTCTAGGAGTTAGTGATGGACAGGGAAGCCTGGCGTGCTGCAGTCCATGAGGTCACAAAAAGTCATACATGACTGAGAGACTGAATTGAACTGTAGTTCTTTCATAAAGGCTTTGACCTAATAATCAAATTTGTGAAAGAACAATTGAGGACCCATTCTGGACACTTTCCTCTCCCTTATCCTCACATTCTATTTTTCACAAATTCCTGCCAGTTTTACACATCTCTCAGATTTATCCCTCTTTCTCTCTATATATATCTCCATCTTGGTTCAGGTTACCACCATTGCTTGCCTGGATAAGAAACAGTCTTGCTAGCTTAATATCTGTTGCCTTCTTACAAGCCATTCTTTCTGTGGCAGCCAGAGTTATTCAGGAACATAAATCTTGTCATCATGACCTGTATAAAACCATTCAATAGCCTCTAATAGCTCTTGAGATGATGTCCAAAATGTTTAACATGGATGCAAAATCCTAGCCAGTGTGACTCTTAGCTTGTTCCTCATGTAATCTTTTACTATTCTTCTTGGTCTCCACAATCCACTTTCACTGGTTACTATTAAAAGATCTCTCAAAACTGTTAAGCTCTGTGTCTCCTCAAGGCCTCTGTTCTTTTCTTCTTTGCTTGAGATGGCTCAGCTGGTAAAGAATCCGCCTGCAATGCGGGAGACCTGGGTTCGATGCCTGGGTTGGGAAGATCCCCTGGAGAAGGGAAAGGCTACCCACTCCAATATTCTGGTCTGCAGAATTCCATGGACTCTGTAGTCCATGGGGTCACAAAAAGTCGGACACGACTGAGCAACTCTCATGTCAACTCATTTGAGACTATCATACAAGCATGCTGCATGCTTTACCTTTTCCAATTCTGCTCTGAGTTACTACTCCCCTCCTTCAAACCTTAGCATACACATCACTCCACATGGAAGCTTCCATTGGCCTCCTTCCAAGGTCAGTAGCATCTCTACTTCCATATCCAGTGTCGTCTATTTTTCTTTTATATCAAGTAGCACAGTCTGTAATTTTATATTAACATTTGTGTCATTATTTGAGGACTGTCTCTCTCCATCTCTCTTTATTAGCCATAAGACCTAGCATTATCTGTTTCACACCACAATTTTATTCCAAATAAATATTGAATAATGAATGAATGGGTAGTTCTGATCTCTATAAGGAAACTATACACTATAGGAGTGACAGTCAAAATGCATAAAGAGGGAGAGTGCAGAAAGCCCTGCTGGCTATCTCCTTTCCTTTCTTCATGACCGCTTTCATATATCATCAAAGCAGAACTTCAGCTCCACTGAGCTGAAGATCTATTTGTTTTACCATTAACAAAAGACAAAAATGGACTTTAAAAAATTTGCCTGGGGATATTGTGTCAGAGTTGCAGCGGAAAACAGGACTCAGTTCAAAGGAAGAAATTTGTTGAAAAACTTCTCATTGAAGTACATATGGGTAAATGAAGGAAACAAGTGAGATGGTGACGCTACGGAGACCAGTATCAGCAGGAGAACATTACTGCCCTTCATACCAAAGGGAAAAGAGGAAAGATGGACCAAGGGCCTCCCAATGGCAGTTATAGTTGAGAGGCAGGTAGAATCAGCCCTATGTAAGTTTAGTGCCAAATTTGGGATGTTACAGGGGAAAAATGTGCTCTCTCTTTCTGCCCTTGTCTCCCATTCATTGAGCCATCTAGAAGCCAGACGTAAGCAAGCCTGGGATTTGTAGTCCACAGGGGCCAGCCTCTTCTACAAATAATGCATGAAAGACAAGAGAGAGAGTGAGTCTGGGGCTGAATATGCATTTAGGCACATGCATCCCTGTTAGGAATGGAAAGTTTCATTTTGCTACAAGAATCCCACGGACAGAGGAGCCTGGCAGGCTACAGTCTATGGGGTTGCAAGAAACAGACACAACTGAGCCACTAAACCACCACAAGAAAGAGATGCCTAGAGAAATGTGGTTGATAGTATCTGTACTTATCAAATTTGGGTCACAAAGACAGGTGAGTTCCATAGGAAGACTACAATAAAAATTCAAACTCTTTTAAAACCAAAACCAAGAGATTTATCTTAGTGAAAACAGAAGAATGAATTTAAATAGCAATGAAGAACTAAAAGATAGGTAGTAAAGATATAACTACAGTTATAAAATGAATCTAAACACTGATAGTGCCAACTCATCATTCATAAACCTCAATTTCTTTGATAGGCAGAGTAATGCTTGCCAACCCCCTCTCCCCCACCAAAGATATCCAAGTCTGAATCCTTGGAATCTGTGAATATGTTAGGTTACAAAACAAAGGAGAATTAAATTTGCAGGTGGAAATAATGTTGCTAATCAGTTAGCACTAAAATAGGAAGATTATCCTGGATTATCAATGTAGGCACACTAGAATCATAAGGTTTCTTAAAAGTGGACAAGGGAGGCTGGAAAGGAAGTGAGAATGACTCTGTATAAGAAGGACTTCAAAGCTACTGTTACTGGCTTTGAAAATGGAGGAAGAGATGGATGAGACAAGGAATGTGAGAGCCTCTAGAAGCTTGAAAAGGAAAGGAACTGGATTCTCTCTTGGAGGCTTTAGAAAGGAATGCCAGCCTGTAGACATCTTGAATTAGCCCAATGAAACCCATGTCAGTGGTATGACTTACAGAACTGCAAAATCATAAATTTCTGCTGTTTTAAGCCACTAAGTATGTGGCCATTTTTTTTAATAGCACAAACAGAAAATGAATAGTGTCCTCATTTGTGAAAGGGGGCTACAAATACTGCTCTTGAGAAGAAATTTAAAATATGACTGAGCTCCTCCCCCAAAACAAATATTTTAAGGGTCAGACTTGAGGCTTATGAAATGATAGGCTGCTTCATAAAGGCATGTCTTCATTTCTGCAGCAGAAAATGTCTTTAAAAGCCTACCTGGCTGAATCACAGAGAAGTCTGTTAAAAAGATTTTTTCTCTGCTTGTGGAATACAACTGCTCTAAATCAATCAGTCAGCCAGGCATGATCCTATTTATTTTAATTAACTAACTAAATATGTTATATATATATTGCCAATGACAAGAAAAAAATGCATATGTTTATAAAAATTAATTTTAAAATACAAATTAAAATCTAAAATGTGTACAATTAGTTGGTGTAGAGTAGCCTATAGTTCCAAATACCTTTTGAAATCTCATGTTACAGTCCAGCACAGCTGCTCAAGTAGCCAGGGTGACTCTCCTCTGAGCTCTTTCTTTCTCTGGCCCACCTTCCTATATGTCTTGTCAATGTATCCAACCAGCCAGTGGAAGACGAAAGAGCAGCCCACACAGCAGGGAGGTCTGTGAGTAGGATCTAGAAAGTGCACATATCCCTTACCATGTATTCAAACTTAATCACTTAGCAACACATTACAACAAGAATACTGAGAAATGTAGTCTAGACATGAAATTAGAAGACACTTACTCCTTGGAAGAAAAGTTATGTCCAACCTAGATAGCATTTTCAAAAGCAGAGAGATGTCTTGGCCGACTAAGGTCCATTTAGTCAAGGCTATGGT
>SJYT01030993.1:7775-22456 GCA_006410635.1 Cephalophus harveyi
TGTGCCCCGCCCTGTGCCCCGCGCCCCGTCCCTACAACCACGAGGACGGCCTCACGGGTCTCCCCAGCTACCAGGAGACCGGAGAGTCTGGCAAGAGCCGCGTCAAGTCCCGGTGCCCCACCCGCTTGCCCACCCGCCCAGATCACTTGTCAAGGTCAGCTGGGCTGCCACTTCTGCAAGGGGGGCGCCCGCTGGCCCACACGGGCGGCTGTGGGGGACCCACCTCCTTGTGCCCTTGGATCTGGGAGTTGACGAAGGCCCCGAGGATGTGGGAGGTGAGCGGCAGGTACACGTGGACCAGCTGCGTCTCCTGGTGCAGGCAGTACAGGGAGAAGTAGTTGCGGAGCTCCATGGTCTGGATCACGTTCTCCTGCTGCAGAGCAGAGAGCCCCTGGCGCCTGGCCCGGCACGCCGGGGAGCGCCCCCCAAGCCCGGCCCGAGCCCTGCCTCGGGCCACAGCCGTCACCGGTGCACAGGCGCCAGGGTCCCGGCAGCTCCGGAGCCCCCACGGCGGCGGGGAGGACGCGCAGCAGCCCCCGCCGGCCCGCCCCCCACGCCGGGAGACGCACCTCCACGATGCGGGACTCCAGCCGCTCCACGGACCCGGGCTCGTGGCTCTGCGCGGCGGCGCTCATCATCTGCCTCTTCATCAGGCTGTACTTGTGCAGCGCCCGCTGGTGCTTGTGCAACACGCCCTTCTCGTGCCGCTCGCACAGGTCCTAGGGGCAGCGGGGGCGGCGGTCAGGGCTCCAGCCTCCAGCTGGGGCCTCTCCTCTCCGACAGCGAACCCGCACCCCGCTCTGCACGCTCGGAGGTCGCGGGAGGGACGGCCTGGGTGAGCCGCCCGGGGCCGAGCTGCGAGGGACTCACGGTGCAGATCAGCACCACCAGGGCCCCACGGGGACGCATGAGCGCCAGGCCGGCTCCAGACCGCACGCCGTGAACTGACCGTCCCCAGAAAGCCGGCGCGCCTCCAGCAGCAAGACCTTCAGGGACAGGCTCCCGAAGGCAGACGCCCCGGCATCTCCACGGGGCCCCAGGATAAGCTGGCCAGAGGCCTTGTGGGAACAGGAGCCTCCTGCGGGAGTGCGGGGGGCCTGTCCGCCCTCCGCAGCCCTGGCCTCGGCTCCTGTCCCACCCCCAGAGCCCCGCCCCTGAAAGGCCACAGCATGTTTTCAAGGCTCTGCGCCCAAGCAAGCAGCCACGAGACTCACTTTGTAGGACTGCAGCAAGTCCAGGAAGAGGTTCAGCTTCTCCACCACGTCGTTCTCCTCCTGTTTGCCCTGGAAAACACGGGTCAGGTGGGCCAACACCGCCCGAGCACACAGCTCGCCACACGGGTGCCCCGCGCTCCTGACTGGCAGGGGCCACGGGAGAAGGGGGGCTCCTCCCCGGGCGTGTGGCGGGGGTGGCTGCAGCACCCGCACCCGCTCCAGGTCCCGGCTCTGGCGCCGAAGCTTCGCAAGACCCTGAGCCACCAATACATGCGCCTTAAACGAGAGCTGTCGCTGCGGAAGAAACCGCGCCTCGAGCCTCACCTGTCTGGCTGGGACACAGTTATCAGGTCTCCCAGCTGGTCTGGGGAGAATGAAACCACAACACGTGAAAACGAAACTGAGAACGAGCTCCAAGGTCTTCACGGGCACAGCAAGCGTGCAATGGAACCCGGGCCCAGACGGGTGGCAGTCCTGACGGGCACTTGTCCCCTTCGGCACAGTTAAAGCTGCGTTAATTTTACTCCAACAGAGAAACCACCAAAGGCACTGAGAAGCGTTCGGGACGCTGCGTCTGTGCGGACATGACGGTACGTGTGAGGGATCCGAGAGCCTCAGAAGCCAGCTGCACACCACACCCACCAGAGGCCGCACGCCCCCTCCTCGCGGCAGAGACTGCATCCACTTCTGGATCAGGGGAGACCCTGGCACCGTCGCAGTCAGGGCCCCCACCTGCTCTGTGCACCCCACCCAGGTAACCTGTCCGAGAGGGGCTGTGGGCCAGGGCCTGGGTCCTGGCTTCGTTCGTAGGTTTTACAGACTGAGCTCTCAGTAGAGGGTCAAGGCTTAAATGAAAAGCTGTCCACAATCTGGTCCAGCCCTCTCATTTCTAATCGTGGAGAGAAAGAGCTGGGGACCAGTGCCGGGTGAGGTCCCGGCTGAGACTCAGGCCGGCGCAGAGCAGGCTGCAGAAGCGCGCCCCGTCTACACCCGGCCAGACCTCTGACACCACATTCTTGGCTCCCTCTCACACCCAGAGACGGGCCAGCACAGCGCCAACTCCAGGAGATGGGCATGGCCCGGCACTCAGGTTGTACAGGGAACCCGTGGGCAGGGCGACTGCGGAGGAAGAAAACCCAGGACTTTCCACACCAGGAACATGGTTAATTCCTGTTCCAACACTCAGAGCCGTGCGGGCCACTGAGCGCCCACCTGGAGCCGGAAAACCCCGATCTGCCCGTCGTTGACTCACTCAGAGGCAAGCTACACACCGCACCCACCAGAGGCCGCACGCCCCCTCCTCGCGGCAGAAACCGCATCCACTTCTGGATCAGAGGAGACCCTGGCACCGTCGCAGTCAGGGCCCCCACCTGCTCTGTGCACCCCACCCAGGTAACCTGTCCGAGAGGGGCTGTGGGCCAGGGCCTGGGTCCTGGCTTCGTTCGTAGGTTTTACAGACTGAGCTCTCAGTAGAGGGTCGAGGCTTAAATGAAAAGCTGTCCACAATCTGGCCCAGCCCTCTCATTTCTAATCGTGGAGAGAAAGCTGGGGACTAGTGCCAGGTGAGGTCCCGGCTGAGACTCAGGCCAGACCTCTGACACCACATTCTTGGTTCCCTCTCACACCCAGAGATGGGCCAGCACAGCGCCAACTCCAGGAGACAGGGACATGGCCCGGCACTCAGGTTCTACAGGGAACCCATGGGCAGGGCGACTGCGGAGGAAGAAAACCCAGGACTTTCCACACCAGGAACACGGCTAGATTCCTGTTCCAACACTCAGAGCCGTGAGGGCCACTGAGCGCCCACGTGGAGCCGGAAAACCACGATCTGCCCGTCGCTGACTCACTACTAAGGAGCTTCAGGCCGCTGCCAGGCAGCAAGGCCTCCACATGGACAGCATTTCAGTGCATTTAAAACCACCTACCAGCGGCCTAAAGCCCATTTCCCCAAGAGCCAGGAAGCACGCTCTCGCCCCAAAACTCATGTAACAGTTTCATAGCCTAAGAGCACTCAGACAGGCCTCTCTTTTCCCTCTGACTGCAAATAAATCCCCAGCGACACGATTCTCTGCAAGGCTCTATTATGCAAGTAACTCTGCTACAGAACAGAAGCGTTTCCTGAAGTTAACTGGGCGTCCAGGGTGAGACCTGGGTGGGGCCTCTGGGGTGCTGGGAGCCCGGTTGCTCTGATGAGTTACCAAGTGGCCAAATGCCACCTGCCAGGACAGCAACCCAGGAGCCGCCTGTGGATTCTGGGCGCCCTGGCAAGCACAAGGTTACGGCTTCATGGTCAGGGCAGACCTCAGTCTCAGCAAAGCCGGCTCTCCGGGGCCAGGACCCAGCGTGTCCCCGGCATCAGCAACCCTCAAGGGCGTGAGCCTCTCCCGGGAACCACCCAGAACAGACCGGGACGTGCAGAGCCGACCGGCCAGCCGTGGTGCCCTCACGCAGGACGCAGAGCCCTGGCGTCTCCCTCAGGAGGAGATGCTCCATGCACCACGGCACAGGATGCCCTTGGGGACAGGCGCCTGGGGGGCACGCCCACTCACCTGCTGTGCGGCCTTGTCAGCCAGCAGCGCGAACTCCACGGACAGGCCTTTCAGCGCCTGTTTGAGGGACCCCCACGTGCTGCTGTTCAGCGAGGCCCAGGAGGGGAGCGGGGTCGTGTCGGACCCTAGAGCGCTGAGGGAAGAGGAGGCACTCAGGGGAAGAGACGCACAGGCCCGGAAGCCGGGCGGGCAGCCCACTTCCCGACACCACGCCCCCGGGGCTGCCCTGCACATCTCCTAACCGAGACCCCCGCTGCTCAAAGAGCAGGTGCCCAGGGCGTCTGTGAGAAAGGTGGGGCCTCTGCCCAGCGAGATCTGAACCACGCCGGTGAGACCCAGGCTGGAAGTTCGTGGGTTCCGGGGAGAGGCGCGGGGGCAGCTCTGGCTGGAGGCCGGGCCCCTCCTCCAGGGCAGTGGGAGCGTGACCAGCCCCCGGCGGCCTCTCCCAGATCAGACGACCTCTTCACAGGTCTGATCCGACAACGGAGTGGGGTGGAGGAGAGGGAGCCTACGCTTAGGACCTAACGCTCTGCCACACTCCCCACCCTTTTCCTCTCTCCTGAGCATGAAGCCCTGTCTCCACAGCCCTTTCCTTCCCTCTTTGGGGTGCACGGGTCGGAATGGGGGTCATCACGGTAAACGCGCTTGCTCCTCCAAGCCTGCCACCCAAGTCTAAGGCCCCTCCGCACAAAAGGGACCCTGCGGAGCCGACCAGGGTCACCTGCCTCAGCTCCTTCCCGAATATGAGAAGGTCGGCGGCGTTGTCGATGGCCCGCGACACCATGCGCTCGGCCCGATCACGGAGCTTGTGAAAGCTGTTGTAGATGTTTCGAATCAGCTCGCGGCTCATGGCGAACTGGGTCTGGATGTCAGCCGGGAGGAAGTCCTGGCGGGGTGAGAGGCGGGCACGGTCGTCACCAGACGGGACAGCCAGCCAGGAGATGACCGACGGGAGAGGAAGCAGCTCCGTCCACCGAGCAGGTGACCGAGCCCAGACCCCAGGCCCAGGCCACCCAGCGGCCAGCCCAGGAACCCACCCTGGGCCTCCCCTCCTGTCCAAGCTACAAACAGAAACCAGCGCCACATGCGCGCCACGGAGCAGTCCTCAAGCCCCACACGATGAGCGAGCTTCCTGACGATGCACCAGGAAGGCCTCGGGCTTCCTCATTTACTCCCCAAGACTAAGTTCTCACCCACTTTAAGATTAACTACCCATTAACACTAACTAATATTAACTACACGGCACTTGGAAAACAAAAAGTTTAGGGAATAAAATGAAGGTAACGTCTGGAGAAGTAGTTTAAGAAACAATCACCAAAAAAGCTACCTAATAACTACTTTCATCCTTTTGAGAAAAGGATCAGATGAACTAAACATAAAAATAAACCATCAATTCCCTTATTTCCAAAGAGCAGACGACCCAGTGCACGTCCATCTGAGTCAGGGAACGCCTGGGGACACGCTGCGAGGGCCTGCGGCCGGGCGCCGTGGTCAGAGGGGGCCGAGTCACGCGCGGGCTCAGCGGCCGAGACACCCGGGACCTTGGCCAACGGCAGCCTCCATTTCCCCGTCTGGATAACGGGCCTGGCAACCGCTGTGCTTCAGATCAACTGGAACAAGCGTTAAGTGAGGAAGACACGCGACACATCTCAGAACGGCCTGGCGCTCAGAGAAAAGCCAGCTGTGAGCCCCGCTGCTGCGCTGCGGGAAGAGTGAGCGTCCGAATCGGGTGAGTACCTTGGCCCGAGCCGCCAGCTTGCAGTTCATGAACTCGTCTCCCACGCACTGAGCAGATTCCTTCAACTTGTTCTGCACGTCCTGCAAGGGGGGAGAGAGAAACCCTTGACCCTCAGCCGGCCGAGAGAGGCGGGCAGGACCCGGTCCCTCAGCCGGCCGCAGAGGCGGGCAGGACCCAGTCCTTCTGAGACAGCAGCGTCTCCGTGTGTCTAACGCAAACTCCCATAACCTCTTCCTGTCTCCGGCTCCGTGTTTCCCCCACTGGCCTTGACATTTGGAGTGGCTGGTCTTCCAGAGGCGGAAAAGCCCGACCTCACAACAGCAGTGCAAACAGCGGCTTGGAGAGGAGCCCTCCCTCCAGAAAAACAGAAATGCACCCGCGGACCAGGAGCAGGAGCGCGGAGACAGACGCGGGGCCACCAGGCCCTGGAAGGTCCCGCGTGCGGCTCAGACACTGAAGCCTCTTCCTCCCCTGAGCAGACCCACGGGACTGGGTCCAGAGCCCAGCAGAGCTGATGGGCAGAGAAACGATGGCACTGGGCGTCCCGCGCCCTGGTTCCGAGCTCTGCCCGCGGAAGGGGGGCTCCCTGGTAAAGCCCAGCCTTCAGACGAGCCCCCACGAAGAGCCACGGAGCCAACACAGGCAGAGGCTGCAACGCGCGGCGGTGTGTGGGGGCAGGAAGCGCGGCGCCTCAGAGCGGGGCGTCTGCCAGCGCGCTCCTTCACCAAGGCAGCACGCGGCGCCAGGGGGGTCCGGGGGCACCCCGTGTGTGGAGGGGCGAGGGGTGGCTCCCACCTCCTAGCACTTTCCTCGTCTGCAATCAAGATCCCTGTTCCACAGAAGCCAGTCCAGGCCCAGGGTTCAAAAGACCCACCCTCCCCACTCAGGGGCGGGAGATCACAGCAAGCATGCCCTGAACGTCTGGAACGGGTCCCACAAAAGGGGCCGACGGACAAGCACCCCAGAGGGAAGGCCGCAGGATCTCTAGGGTCAAAGGCCCCGGTGGCCTCCGGGGAGTGTATGCTAAGACGGGAGGTCAGGCACGTGGGGAATCCGCCTACGGGGCTCTGGGCCCGCGGCCGTGCCGTCCACTCCAGCGCAGGAAGTCCTCCGCGGGGCCCCCTCCGCCCATGCCCACGAGGAGAGGGTCCACGGGGATCCCCCGGTGCCAGAGAAGGACTCGCGCCTGGCACGCGGGGCCGCCAAGGCAGCGCCTCCTCCGCCGGCAGCAGGCTGTGGCCCGGCTTCCTGCTGGACCGGCTCGGCCGAGGGCAGCTGGAGGGGGACGCGGGCGCCCCAACGCCTCCCCAGGGTCACGGGCACGGAGGGCCCACGCCGCCCGGGACACACGTCCAGCCGCAGCTCTGCGACGGCACGGAGTCCACCCCAGCCTCTCCCAAGTGTGCACACATCCACGTCGGGGGCCGCTGGCCCACCGCTCACCCTCCAGCCGCGGAGCCCCGTTCCATGGAGCAGCTTCAAACCTCGGGGGCCTGCCGAGAAGCCACGGCTCCACCCCGGCTGCCCACAGGCCCGCCCCGACACCTCCCACGCAACCTGGGGAGACAGCCCTGCTCATGGCCACCCCGTGGAAACAGAACGCGTCGGGGCCGAACCAGGGGAGCAAGCAGAGAGAACGAAACGAAACCACATAACAACGAGAGCCGGGCGCCCCAGGTCCCCCCCAGAGCCCCCGGGGTACTCACGGGGCCGCTGAAGGACAGGAACAGCTTGAGGATCGTGTCCTCGGAGAAGGGCGGGTGCCGGGCCACCAGGTTGATGAAGCGCTTCAGCGCCCGCCTGCGGGCCTCGATGAACTCCCTGTCGGCTGGGGGCAGGACACGGGTGACCGCCGGCCCGGGCACGGGCCCCCAGGCTGGCGCTCAGGGCCCAGCGCCTCCCACACAGACGCCCCCCAGCCTCACTTCCAGCCGGGGGCACCGGCCACAGGCCTCGGGCTGCGGGAGAAGGCGGGCGCCCCGACCCCACGCCCTGCCCCCAGGGACACACCTGGGCCAGGCCAGCTGCGAGGAAAACCAGAGCCCGCCGGCTTCAGCCAGCAGCATCTGACCCCTCACCACAGGGCCCACAGGCGCCGCTGCGACCCCTTCCTGCTGGTTCTATGGACGAGTGGGTTCTGCTAAACTCACGTTCACCCAACCTGGTTTTCCTGTCCATGTTACTTCCTACTCTCTCACAAGCACAAACCCCCTCACCTGGGTTAAGTAATTTCACTTTGAGGGAGAGAAAAAAGTAAAAGCGTACAATGACGCACTGAGGGTATTTCAATCTGACCACAAGTGAAAACGGTATTTTTTTTTAAGTTATAGTATTTTGAGATATTTTGAGAAAGATCTCTGCTTTACACAGCGGCATGAACTTTTTATTACGTATTGTGTGCACGTCCAGCTCTGTGACCCCATGAACTGTAGCCGCCAGGCTCCTCCGTCCATGCAACTTTCCAGGCAAGAACACTGGAGTGGGTTGCCATTTCCTCCTCCACGAAAACGGTATTTAAAGTATCACTTGGGGAAACTTGCTGGCGATCCAGTGGTTAAGACCCCGAGCTTCCACTTCAGGGGCATGGGTTCGTTCCCTGGTCAGAGAGCTAAGATCCCACATGCCACGCAGCATGGCCAGACGAAGTATTAAAATTCTAAATCACTGGAGGAAACTTAGATTAGGATAGCCCCGCGAAGGCCACACGTTCACAAAGGCTTGACACGGGACCCAGCCTCGGAGGCCCCGCACGCCCGCGACCCCGGGCCCCAGCACAGCCAGCGGTTACCTCCCAGCATCCTCTTGGGCGGCAGGGCAGGCACCATGCGGTACGGGAACTTGTGCAGCAGCGTCTCGTGGAAGACCACAAAGTCGTTGTAGCGGCGGTACACGCAGGACTTGAAGCGCTGCGGGAAGAGGGCGCAGGGCTCAGAGTCCTCGTCACACACCCTCACCTCCACCACCTCCACGACCTGCTCTTCCCGCCACTAAACTGGAGCCAGGGAAACAGCGTGGTAAAATTCCCTGTGTTTCTCGCCAGGCCTTTTCCCAAGGGGGGAATCCCACACGTCCTCAACGGATGGAGATACAACCTTTAAACGCTGCTTTAATCTCTAACTGCGCGCTTAATTAACCTATTGCTCTGGGTCTTCTGTCAGATGCAAGCCTCTTTACAGGAGTTTCCAACCACACAGCAGCATCTCCCGTCCAGGGGTGTCACATGAGGACAGCTTTTAAGGTCTGTCTTCAACACGCGCTCTCCAACAGCGCAAACACAAGCGGCCTCCTGAAAGAGACCCGACTGCCCAAAAGCAGCTCAGACGCGGAGCACCAATCCTGAGACACGGGAGACTCAGGACGCAGACGAAGCCGCCAACAGGCTCCACCAGGAGCCACCCAGGAGAGACCTGCAGGCGCCACGGGGCAAGCACCCGTGGGGGGGTCGTGGGGGCCGCATGGACGCGCTCACGCGAGAGCCAGGCGCCCAGCACGCTGCCGAGAGGGCTCAGTACCGTCGCCACGAGAGCCAGGCGCCCAGCACGCTGCCGAGAGGGCTCAGTACCGTCGCCACGAGACCCAGGCGCCCAGCAGAGAGTGGAGGAAGTCGGAGACGGCGACAGGCCGTGTGAGGCCAACAAGAGGATGCTCGGGGGAAGACAAAGCTGTGGAGCCAGAGAGAGACCAGGGGCACCCGGGGTCGGGTGGGGTGGAGCACGGAGGGACCACACCCCGAGGACGCACAGCGGCGAGGGTGACTCAGGGGAGCCGGGGACGCGGTGACAGGCCGCGGCCGGGCAGGCTCACTAGCCGTAACAAACGCTCCCTCTGCTGGGGGTGCTGACTGCGGGTGGGGAACACGGGAAATCTGTTCCCTCCCCTCAATCCTGCTGTGAACCTAAAAGCACAGTTAACTTTTTGAACCCTTAACAGAAGGGTAAAAGTGAAGCGGTGATGCATTTTATTTTCTTGGGCTCCAAAATCACTGCAGATGGTGACTGCAGCCATGAAATTAAAAGACGCTTGCTCCTTGGAAAGAAAACTACGACCAACCTAGACAGCATATTAAAAAGCAGAGACATCACTTTACCAACAAAAGTCCGTATAGTCAAAACTATGGTTTTTCCAGTGGTCATGTATGATGTAAGAGTTGGACCACAATGAAGGCTGAGCGCTGAAGAACTGATGCTTTTTAATTGTGGTGCTGGAGAAGACTTTGAGACTCCCCTTGAACTGCAAGGAGATCAAATCTATCAATCCTAAAAGAAATCAACCCTGAATATTCATCAGAAGAACTGATGCTGAAGCTCCAATACTTGGGTCACCGGATGAGAAGAGCCGACTGATTGGAAAAGAGCCTGATGCTGCGAAGACTGAAGGTGGGAGGAGAAGGGGGCGACAGAGGAGGGGATGGTTGGATGGCATCACCGACTCGATGGACATGAGTTTGAGTAAGCTCCAGGAGACAGTGAAGGGCAAGGAAGCCTGCCGTGCTGCAGTCCATGGGGTCGCGAAGAGCTGGACCCAACTTACTGACGGAACCAGACAACCCGCAGGCCGCGAGCTCCCAGCACAGCCCACGCGGCTGCGCGCCCACCTCTGCTGGCCTCGCGCCACGTCTGCACTGACTCCGACGCCAGCAAGCGTGCGAGCAGCGGCCGCAGCCCGGTGAGTCCCCACCTCCTGCCCCGAGGTCCCAACCTGAGCAGGCTTACCCCTTCGCCCACACTTCAGGAGGGAACCTGGACAGATCGGCCTCCTGCTAAAAATGCTGACCGTGAGCTCATCGCCTGACTTGCGGAACGGGCCGTTCAACGAGACTGAAGACAAGGCCGCCGTCCTCGTAGGGCAGCCTGTCACACGCAGGAGCCCAGCCCAGGGCGGCGCGGCCCCGGGGCAGGCACCGAGGCCTCCACCCCCTCTGCGGCTGCAGATGCCAGGGGGCGGCGGTGCCCGCCAGCAACGCTGTCCTCTAAACAAGGGAGGGCCTCCTTCCCTCACTGACCTCAGCCGCCTCCCTCGGCAGCGGCGCTGACCAGTGTCAGAGCAAAGTTTAGTTCCAGGCTCCCCTCATCGTGGCTTCAAAACACAGGCAAAAGTGCTGCGATCCTTAACTTCCACGGAACAGCCGTCCGCCATGGGGAACTTGCTCCCACACGCGCACGTGCCTTTCTGCCTGGATGACGATGGGGAGGCTCCCCCGGCCTGAGCCCTCCAAGGCTGCAACCCGAGTCTGCAACCCAGCTGGGGGGGCCACTGTGACCCTACGAGATCCCCCCTGCTCCCCCCACCACACACACACACACACACACACACACACACACACACACACGTGCTCTTAGTTCACCAATGACTTAATCCCCAGGAGAAAAAATAAAAGCTCCTATCAAAACACATCCTAACTGAACTGAGGACAGGCAAAGGACAAAAGACCAATGCTTCTCACGCCACCGGGCAGCCCGCGCACGGCCACCGGGGCCAGGATTCCGGCACCCGACTCGCTCTGACCTTGAGGCGCCCCTGACGGGGACGCAGCACCCCCTGGGGATGAGCCCCCCACCCCAGTCCCCCCACACACTTGATGTGTGGTGCGGGGTCCACACTCTTCTCCCCAGGGACTGCCCAGCACCGCAGGGCTGCCCGGGGCCAGCTTGTCTGGGCTCCAGAGACAGCCACGCATTCCCGAGAGGCAGGATCCCAGGGCCTGGGGATGGTGAGGGCATCCGGGGCGGGCGCCCGGGGCGGGGGAGCGGCGATCCAGAGCAGGGCACAGGGGCCAGCACTGGGGGTCCTCCCTGCACCTCCCCCCGCCCCCAGGCCCGCAGGTTACCTGGCTGGACACCTCATACTCCACGTGCTTCAGGAACAGGCCCTTCTTCTCGGGGACGAGCTCCACCTGCACGGCGTCCCTGGCCAGCAGCTCCTGCAGCGTCAGCGACAGCAGCAGCGGGTTCCCCGGCGGCACCTGCATCCGACCGGCGTCCAGGGCCCTGGGCTCGCTGACCGGGGGCACTGGCGAGTCTGCGGAGAGGTGAGCACCGCGGCTCAGCCCAGAGGCCGCCCGCCGCCCCCGCCTGCTGGCTCAGCATGTGGACTCCAGCCACGTCACCCGGCCAAGCCCGGCCCTGGCCCAGGTCAGGCTCATTCATTCAGGCCGGGCGTCCACTCGGGGCCACGTCCTCCCCTCATAAAGCTGCAGGCTGTGAATCAGCACGTACACCCCCACAACCAGGACAGGGCAGGCCTCATTTTCCACCTGGACAGAGGCAAAAGAGTGGCACGTTTGCAAGTTACAGGCAAAAAACAAGATTTTTTCCTTTTCTCCGGGGTCAAGTAAAGGGTTAAAAGGAAAGAAACAGGTCCTAGTTCTCCATGAGCAGGCACGCCCACAATCAGTGCACGCTGCCTCCTTGCCAACCCAGTCACCCTGATGTGTAAAAACCGGCGTGTCTGCTTGAGCCAGGTGCCTGCTGAGCTGGGCTCCCGCTCATACAGACCAAAGCAGTGAGCCCTAACACCCCGCCTTCCTTAGACACGAGGAGTCACCCACGTGTCGTCCACAGGACAGGCAAAGACAAATCAGAGGTCTTATGTCCAACAAGCTGCCAACAATCGAGGAAGCCCTGTTGAAAGGTCAGTTTAGTTTTTGGTACAAAGAGTGAAGCACTTTAGAGAAAAACATTCTTTTCAGTTAAGAAAAAAGAAGAAAGGTTAAGGTGTCCCTAGGGGGGAAAGGCCTTTTTCCAAGAAACACTGCTGTAAATAAACAGAACAAACTATTTCTCCACCTTCTCAATCCTCTGCAGCGTGGCTGTATTACTCTACAGGACGGACTTGCTCCGGGCAAGATTCTGGTTTACATTCGCATACAGGGTCAATGAATAGGTTATTTCCATCTGTGAAATCACTCAGCATTTTAGGATTCAAAATATAGCGGCCTTGAACTGACCTTAAACATTAAGAAAGAGAACAAGGGCCTAATGTGTACGCAGGAATCCCCACGGGCCTCAGAACTCCACGCAAAAGCTCAAGACCCTGTGCTCTAAGGCAGGCGGCTCTCCAGGGAGGGCAGACCCCAGGGCCGCAACGATCCACCAGGAGCAGGCAGTGTTAGCAACTCACATGTATTTTCTCTCTTCCTCTTTATATTACACTATACTGCACACAGGGCTTCCCTGGTGGCTCGGGAGGAAAGAATCTGCCTGCAATGCAGGAGATGCAGGTTCGATCCCTGGGTCAGGAAGATCTCCTAGAGGAGGAATACCCACCCCAGTATGCTTACCTGGAGAATCCCATGGACAGAGCCTGGTGGGCTACAGTCCATGGGATTGCAGAGTCAGACACGACTGAGAGACAGCAGCAGCAGCAGCATAACGCACAGAACAGCACACACACACAACTTATCAAAACACTCAGGTGTGCAGATGTGTGCGCGAGCATGCACACATACATGCGATCCATGTGGGGTCTGGGTGTGTAGTGGACACGAGTGGGTATATGTGCGTGAGTGTGTGTACGTGAGTGCATGTGGTGTACATATGAATACGAGGAGTGTGAGCATATGCAGGTGTGTATGTGTGTGTACGTGTTTGAATATACAAGAACACGCACACATGTGGGTATGACTGTGTGCAACAGTGCATATATGTATGCATGTGAATATGGGGGGGTGTTTATAAGTATACACGTACATGTGTGCAATGCATGGACAACTGTGTGCATGAGTGCACATATACGCACATGTGAATATAGAAGTGTGTGTGTACACTTGAGTGTACAAGTGTGTGTGTGAGTAAACGTGCACATGCATGTATGACTGTGTGTGGGCATGCATGTATATGCACACATGAATATAGGAGTGTGTGTGTACACTTGTGTGTACAAGTGTGTGAGGAAACGTGCACATGCGTGTATGACTATGTGTGTGCGTGCATGTATATGCACATGTGAATACAGGAGTGTGTGTATGTATACGCTTGTGTGTACACGTGTATGAGTAAATGTGTGCACATGCATACATGATTGTGTATACGTGAGTGTGTGTACATGAAGTGTGTATATGGGGGGCTGTCCCCAACAACGAATCCCCAGTGCCGTAACGCTTAAAAGCACGTGGAGACCACAGCTGTAGAAGGCACCCGTTCTCCCAGGTCATCTCAGGAGCCCAGCCCCTTTCCAAGGAAAAGCACTTTGATGGCCTTAAAACTGTGTTTACACAGTCTCCTTGGGGACCACAAGAACTGTCAAGGAGCCGACAAGCATTTCTTAAGTACCAGCTCGAGGGAACACAGTGATGAATAAGACAGGGTCCCTGAGCTCATTAATTTGTCCACACGGCAAACCGCTATGAGTGTCCACCACGGCCAGGCACAACCTATAAATATCCAAACTCCAGGGAGAATGGAAACCAGGCCATGATTACCCTAGAAGTGCCCCGGGAATCAAGACACAGCCAAGAGGAAACCGAGGAGAGCAGGGATTCCCTCGCTCTGTCCTCAGCTGCATCTGGGCGTGAGGGGTCAGGGGCCGGGCACACACAGGGGCTCAAGGGACGTGTGCTGAGTGACTCTTCACTGGCATTCGCTGTATTTCCAGGAGGGAAACCAGCACCTTGAAACAAAGCAAGATCTTCAACCAGAGCACAGAACGTGTGGGAAAACGGTAAACCATAAAGCTAAAACGGTGATGGGAGAATCTGTTTATCAGAGAAAATACCTGCAAAAAATACGTCTGATAAGGGCCTGGGTCTGGAATACACAACAGCAACAACTCTCACACCTTAGTTAAAGCACAAATAACCCAACCAAAAACAGGCAAAGGGTCTGCACAGACATTTCTCCAAAGACTCACAAATGGCCAGGAAGCGCATGAAAAGAGGCTCAGCATCCCAAACCGTTACAGTGAGACGATGCCCTACGTCACCTCCAATTTAAAAAGAAAAAGATTACACCGACCGTTGGCGAGCATGTGGAAACCCCTCACACATGCTATAGGTCTGCAAACGGTGCAGCTGCCTTCAAGAGCGGCTGGCAGTTCCTCAGAATGCTAGAAACAGAGTTACTACGTGACCCTGCAACCCCACTCCGAGGCACACACTCGGGGTAAACAAAAATGTGTGTCCACACGGAGACCTGGAGACAAATGTCCACAGCGGCACCGCTCGTAAGAGCCAAAGAGGCAGAA
>SJYT01031000.1:0-13746 GCA_006410635.1 Cephalophus harveyi
TCGGACACGACTGAGCGACTGAACTGAACTGAACTGAACTGAAGCTGCCAAGGTTTCCTTTTGCTTTGCTGGAACTGCTTACCCAAGTCAAACAACTCCACCTGAGTATACAGCTGATATGTCATGAACACAGTCACACTGGGGGCCGCTTGAAGATGCCCCTCCTGGGCCATAGGCTGCTTATGCTTAACTTTCTGCTGCACAACAGGCCTTGCTGGCAAGCAGAGACCAACAGTCTCATGATGTTCATCATCACTGTCACTTGCCACCTCTCTGTCAGAGATACTGGGTTCTTCAGGGTCACTTGGTTCTTGCTCTAATGCCAGTATACATTGTTCTAGTTCATCCAAGCATCTCTGTGCATTGAACACCAGTGTGGCATCTTGGAGAGCACTATCCATGTTCGCCTTCAGGGCAGTCAGGAAGATCTGCCCTACAGTCCATGCTGCTTTGTTCAGCAAATGGGAACTCACTGTAACATCTTTTCAATGTTCTCTGGTGAACTGTTCACTGCTTCCAAGTCTTCCACCAGAGCCCACACCAACAGGATCGTGGCCACAGGGTACTATCATATGCTATCTGGTAGCCACTGGCTTTCTTCATCCAGTGAAGCCTCAAGCTCCCCTGTCTGCTGGGTATCCTGCCAACAAAGGCAACCATATCATTGATCCTGTTTTTGACACTAATTGTCTTGCCTTGCAGACACCACAGTCTGCACTGTTTGCTGAACCCAGGGTAAGCAAGGCATGAATGAAGAGGTTGGAAGAAGACTTGAAGAGCCGCAGGAACTTCAGGCACATTTTTCCTCTCCTGGCTGATGCAGCAGCCGATGCAGCAGCCAAGGCATTAGCCATACCATAACCTAACATGACACAGTCTCTCTCCTAGCTGGCACAGCAGCTATGACAACAGAGAGGCATGGCTGGCCTAATAGACACAGCCATGATAGCAATAAAATGCTGCCAGTTTCTCAGGTGGGTCTCATTGATGCCTACAGCACAGAACAGCTTGTGACCAAGTGAGTATCTCCTGAGGCACATACACAGTGCTATAAATGATCTCAGATGTTACATACTCATTATTTTTAAAACGTGGGGCAAGAGAACCTGACCATGCCATCTTGACTAATTTGCTCTCTCCCCACACTGTCCCACCAGTTCATGGCAAAATGTAGTGGAAAATGGGGCTTACCAGGTGGTTCTAGTGGTAAAGAACCTGCCTGCCAATGCAGGTAGACATAAGAGACTTGGGTTAGATCCCTGGGTCAGGAAGATCCCCTGGAGGAGGACATGGCAATCCACTCCAGTATGCTTGCCTGAAGAATGCTGTGGACAGAGGAACTTGGTGGGTTATAGTCCATAGAGTTTCAAAGAGACAGACATCCCTGAAGTAACTTGGAATGCAAGTGACAGATTTTATTTGCTTAGGCTTCAAAATCACTGCCAATGGTGACTGAAGCCATAAAATTAAACGGTGCTTGCTCCTTGAAGGAAAGCTATGACAAACCCAGACAGCATATTAAAAGGCAGAGACATCACACTGGCAAAAATGTCTGTATATTTAAAGCTATGGTTTTCCCATTACTTATGGAAAGTTTGTCCATGGAGAAGGCTAAGCACTGAAGAATTGATGCTTTTGAATTGTGATGCTGAAGAAGACACTTGAGAGTCCCTTGGATAGCAAGGAGATCAAACAAGTCAATCCTAAAGGAAATGAAAACCGAATATTCACTGTTGTTGTCTGTTGCTGTAGCTGAATCTCCAATGCTTTAGCCATCTGATGTGAAGAGCTGACTCACTGGAAAATGATACTGGAGTACCCTGATAATGGGAGAGACTGAAGGCAAAAGGAGAAGAGAGTTTCAGAGGATGAGATGATTCAGTAGCATCAACAATTCAATGAACATAAATCTGAGCAAACTCTGGGAGAGAGTGAAGGACAGGAGAGTCTGTAATGCTGCAGTCCATGGAGTCGCAGAGTTGGACATGACCTAGTGACTGAACAAAAACAGCATCTACTAGAGAGCAAGTTCACTCAGACTTTTGCTGTTATTAAAAGGTTACATGAACTTCCTTGGTTTAAAGTAATCTGTATATCTTTTTCAAATCTCTTCTCAGTTTGGATAAGAAACAAATATTGTCTTACAGTGACCAATGATCTTATTTGGCAAGTGTTTTGAAACTTTTTGACAAAATTCTCACATATAAAATTTTAATTAAAGTTCTTTCTGCTCCCTGCTAACTTTGGGGTTCATTAGGGAACCCTTAAGGCATCTCAAGGAGGAATATTTAATTAGTGTTACTTGGTACATAGCATTATGTGGAAAGTATTATCAAAGGAGTGATAAGCCTTCTAATATGCTGTGTGGATAAGATGATGTTAATACCTTAGATAGTCTAGAAATTATATGAAGTTTCTGAAAGGTAGATATGTCCTGGTATAATCTATTGGCCATAATTCTGGTTATATCACAGCAACTCGGTTAAGGTTCTTTGTCAACACATTTTGATCAGATCTTTAACCTTGCCTATTAAGTTTTTAATATATAGTTAAGCCAATGCTTTTCTAAAGTGCTTCATTTTCAAGGAGTTCATAGGAAGGACTTTTAAACAAACAGAGTAAGAAATTTTTATCATACTCGTAGGGGGAAAAGCTTTCCCTCTCACTGGCAGCCATGATGGGCCCTGAGGTTGTGTTCAACAGAGTGACAAGACAATCTCACAGTGACGCTCCTCCTGGAAGGGAGAAGGGGTTTTTACAGCTATGTGCTAGTATTTGAGAATGAGCAGTGAAAGAGGAGCTGTTAGCTGCTTAATTAAGATAGTTATGAAATACTGGCTTTGGGAAAATCTGGCTTCCATAAAACATAATGAAACTGCTTAAACCCAGTATTGCTTACTTTATGCCCCCTGCAATAACACCTCTATTGAGACAATCCCTTGACAGCTTGAAGTCAAGGGAGAAAACTTAAGCAACTCAGGGGTGAGCTGTGACTCCTTTAGAGCAAAATAGGGACAGCCCTACATTACCAAGTACCACTTTTGCCAGGACCTTTGTGACATGCGTTGTTCTTGTCACAGTTCTGTCACTTCATTGTTTTGATAAGGATAACAGAATAGGTGTTTACTGAGTAAACTGATGCATATGTTTGTTTATGGATTCTGTCCTGGACTATTACTGATTTTTATCTGTGTTCTCTAAATATGGGGAGGCTTTTTCACTGAAGTTACTCATGACTTTCAGAAATTTGGTAAATTATACTTCTGTGATACTGGCTACCTGGTCACAAATCTCCCCCAGAGTGTTGGGTCCAGACTGTTTTATCAGGCTCATTCAACTGAATTCTTTATACAAGATATTTCTTATATAAGTCTCTGAATACTCTGATTCAAGAGTCTTATATAAGATTAGGACTTGAGAATATTTTCAACTTGATATACATTTCCCATTTTAAGTTAGGACTCTGCTTCATTTCAGCAGGAAATAGCTGAATCAGTCGTCTCCTCATTCCCTGAAATACTTGGGGAAGGATGACATGAAATTAGAGGTTGAAATGAGTCACCCTAAAACCGAGTTACTCTGCTGAGTCTAAACACACTCATTTGTTATCCTCAAGATTGAGGAGTATTAAACAAAAGGGGGGAATTTTAACAAAGTGCAGTGAACACAGCCCTCAGCATCCAGTCATTGCTGTGCATCACTACTCCACACCATGTTACCAGGCGATGGTTCCATCTAGTCCTTGGTTGGTGTCCCAGTGGGCCCCACCCACAAGCAACAAACTGTCAAGAAGCAGCAGTTAGTGAAGGGATTCAGACAACAGTGGAGTGGTGGTCATGAGGTGGAGAGTGAAGTAAGAGGCAGATCTCAGTCTTCTCTCTAAGACCCTCCAGCTCACCCAGCTTGGGGGGGGTGGGGGGGAGGTGGTCCAGAAAATAAGGTTGGTGCTCTGTCCTGCAGGGCTGCAGAGCCCTCACCAGGTCTACTCATTGGTCTTGGCCCACACCTTGAGGCAGCAGTGAATATTCCCCTCACCCCTGTCTCTGCAACCTAATAGCAGTGGCAGTCTGCTTGGGTCACAGGCTGTGGGACCTGTACACCCTCATTTGGGTGGTCTGAGGAGCCTAAGAGCCAGATGGGTTGGACACTTGGATCCATCAGTGATGACAGCTGGACGGGGCCTTGGAACCTGGCCCTGAGGGAGCTGCCAACTGAGATGTGCCTTTTCCTAGAGGACTAGGACCTTGGAGGTTGAAAGCTGTGCCTTAGGACCTGGCCCTCTTTTGTCAGGACAGATAACAATGTTCATTTGGTAGAGATTTATGTGAACATCATTACCTGACTATAATCTTCATGGTCTTGAGTTAATGATGTTTGTGTAAATCTCTACTAAATAAACATTATCTGTTACTTCAGGAAAAAAGGATCAGACATCAAGAAGGTTGCAACAACTAGCCACACCCCTCTCACCTTTACTATAAAAGGGCTTTGCTAAGTTTTTGAAGAGCTTGCGTTTTTTTAAAGAATGAGCCTCTCCTTGCATAACCCCGTAATAAACTTTTCTGTGTTCCAAACTTGAATGTTTTAGTATTGTTTGGCCTCACTATGCATTGGACACACAGATTTGCATTTTCACTAACAATGGGGGTAAGTGCTGCAAATCTGTATGAGTGTAAATTAATTTTCCCTCGTTCAGATACAATTTTCTGGGTAATTTCAGGAGTGCTTACTACCAGTTGCTCAGGGAGTAGCCTCCCCTCATCTTCTTTTAGGAAGCATATGAATACAGTACATTTTGGTAGCAATGTGTCAGAGTCAGGCCTGAAAACACCTGTACACTGTTTGAAATAGTGTTGGATATTCTTGTGGTTCACAAGATGGGAAGAGAGATTTTATATTTCTTCAGAGGTTGGAATTAGCAAATCATTCTGCAACTTCGCTAATAAAATTCAATAATGAAGTTGGAGGGTGTCCATGGTTTTGTATGGAGGAAAAGAACTAAGGAATAATATATTTTGGCTTTCAGATAGAGAAAACAAGCACCAAGTTTCTCTGTGATTTCATCAAAGCAAATTGAGTTCTCAAATCTTAACCTACCTTTTTAATTAAAGACAAAACTAGTCTGGTTCTAGTGTTATTTTCCACAACAGAAAATTCCCTCTGCCATTGTTTTATATACAAACCAATCCTAAATCACAACCCAATTTTCATGCTGTCTATATGTAGATAAACTACATATAGAATTCTCACAGCCAGCAAGGCAACTTACACATAAGGGGCTTTCCAAACAAGCCCACATTCTATTGACAATTATTCCTAGCTGTGATTCAGAACTAAGTTTTGGCATCTATTTCATATTCATTAGTTTCTAATATTTTCCACATATTATAGGATCTGGGCTTGAAAGCGGATCCAAGTCTGTGAATAGATTGAACTAGGCTGACATGTCTTGGTTGCAACTGTTGGGAACTGAATTCAACTGATTATTAATATGATGGCAGATAGTGTAAGTAAATAACTTGTATTTTGTTCTTTAGTTGGGTGGAAAAGTAAATGCAGTTTGGCATTGTTGAAATTTGATTTTGGAATACATTCTTAAATAAATATGATTATGTTATGCAACTATTATAGTATACATTTCTCACTTCATGTTTTTTGCTTATAACTTATTACTTGCTGTTTATTTTATATTTATGTTAGACAAGGGGAATGAAGTTAAACAAAAAGTAAATTCAAATTCAAGCGATTTTCTTACTCAAATTCAAAATGGATCATAAAGCAGCAGCAGGAACTAACATCAACAAACCATTTGGTCCAGGAACTGCTAACAAATGTACAGTGTAATGATGGATCAAGAAGTTTTGTAAAGTATATGAGAACCTTGAAATGAGGAGGTCAGTGGCCAGCCTTCAGAAGTTGACAATGACCAGTTGAGAGGATCATTGACGCTGATCCTTTTACAACTACATAAAAAGTTTCCAAAGAAATCATTGCTGAACATTCTACAGTCATTCAGCATTTGAAGAAAATTGGAAAGGTGGAAAACCTCTATAAGTCATGCCTCATGAGCTGACCACACACACACACGCAAAAATTGTCGTTTTGAAGTGCTGTCTTCTCTTATTCTACTCAACAACAATGAACGATTTCTCTATTGGATTATGATGTGCGATGAAAAGTGGATTTTATGTGACAACCAGTGGTGACCAGCTCAGTGCTTGGACTAAGAGGCTCCAAAGCACTTCCCAAGGCCAAACTTGCATCCCCCCAAAAAAGGTCCTGGTCACTGTTTGGTGGTCTGCTACCAGTCTGATCCACTACATCTTTCTGAATCCTGGTAAAACCATTATATCTGAGAAGTATGTTCAGTAAATGAATGAAAAGAACCAAAAAGTGCAACACCTACTGGCTGCATTGGTCAATGGGACCCAAATTCTCCATGACAATGCCCAACCATATCACACAACCAAAACTTCAAAAGTTGAACAAATTGGGCTATAGAGTGTTGCCTTATCTGCCATATTCACCTGACCTCCCATCAATCGACTACCATGTCATTAAGCATCTTGACAACTTTCTGCAGGGAAAATGCTTCCACAACCAGCAGGAGGCTTAAAATGCTTTTTGAGAGTTCATCAAACTCTTAAGTGTGGTTTTTCATGCTACAGGAAATAAACTTAATTCTCATTAGCAAAAATGTGTTGATTGTAATGGTTCCTCTTTTGATTAATAAAGATGTGTTTGAGCCTAGTGATAATGATTTAAAATTCACAGACCAAAACCACAATTATTTTTTCACAAGCCGAAATAATTTATTTGGCCTCTGTGAAAGCACTGGCTCCTTATCAATGTGTGAAACACAAAGTTCTAATTCCTCCTTGGGAAGCCCCGATGTGGAAAGCTCCAGTAGTGTGAAGGCCAAGGTCAAAGATTTGTGAAGGAAGGAATCCTGAGGAGTGAACTAGAGGCTTAGATCATCCAGAAGGCTCCTGGAATGGAAGACTAGCCTTGGACCTCCCAAAGACAACCTGTCATTCATGGGGAAATTCACTAGCGCTCCAACAACCAGGATTTAAGAGTTTCTTTAGAAATGAGAACTTATTCTCAAAATTATCTTCCAGTGAATCCACTGGTAAATCTTTTGCAACATTTTCAGAGTTAGAAAACGGAGATGCTCCAAATTCTCTTATTCAAAAATGCTTTTCCTTACATCTTCGGTTGCTGATTCACTTCCCAAGCTCAGTTCCTCATGTGACAAAACCAACTTATTGAGGTTTTCAGGGAAATAATTGAGGTTTTCAGGTGTTCTATTGGTTCTTTCTTGTGGTCTCTAGTAAGCTTGATTGGAGTATTTTGTAGTTCTAGAGAGCTACAAAATCAGATGGCTGAAATCCTCTACAGATCTCATGGATCTGGAACATCATTCGAGATGTGTTCTTGGAGCCGCGGTGTGCTGGTCCTCTGCCGCCTCTGATTGAGACAGGCTGCGCAGAGCTAGTTCCCAGCCAGACACCCCACCACTGAGCGTGAGGCCTGTGCTGCTTCAGGGATGCTTCTGCAGCCAGTGCCCCTCCGCACCAGCGCATCGGGGTGTTGTACTAGGGCTATGGGAGGCGGGGAGGTGGGAGATTTCCTCTTTAGTTCTTTAACTTACATTTTTGACCTGGCTGGGCTCTCCAATATAATGCTGAAGAGAACTGTGATTCTCGGGGGGGGGGTGGGGAGAGAGGTGGGGGGGTGGAAACCTTTGTTTGTTAATTCTGACTTTGCTGAGGAATTTTGTCACAAATGTGCATTAATTTGTATCAATAATTTTTCCATAATTTCTGAAAAGACCATATATTTTTCTTCTTTAGTCTTAATGTGATCAATTACACTGAATGACTGGCAAATGTAAAACCAGTCTTGCATTTGCAGGCTAAAACCACTTAGTTATGATGATGCACTTTGGATTTGATTTAATATTTTGTTGAGTATTTTTGCAGCTTCACCAAGAGACATCTAAAGGGTGCTTTACTATCCATTCTATAGTTTGAACTCACAAAACGAGTTAAAAAGAGTTTGCTTTTTTTCTGGAACATTCCTTCTTGAAACGTTTGCTAGAATTCACCAGGAAAGCCATCTGGGCTTGGGATTTTCTTTGTGGAGAGATTGCTAACTGGAAAGTCAATTTCACAATAAGATAGGAATATGTTCAGGTTGTCTAAATTTTCCTCAGTGATTTTCATAGTTTATATCTTTCACAGAATTTGTCCAGTTCATCAAAGCTGTCAAGTTTATGAGTATAAAATTCTTTTAATGTCTGTAGTTATGTCCCTTACTCGTTATATATTTAATTTGCGCTTTTCTTTTTTCCCTCATCAATTTGTCTGTAGTTCTATCAAGTATGGTATTTTTTCTTAAAAAGCAGTATGTTTGTTTGTTTGTTTTCTGATTCTCTTTCATTGATTTATTTTCCTTTAAAATTTTCCTTTATTCTGCTTATTTTTACATTATATTTAATTTTCTTTTTCCAGTTTCTTAAAGTGGAAGTTTGGAGCAATCTTTGATTGGATACCATTCTTCTTGGATAGTATAAGAATTTGATGGCATAAATTATCTTGAAACATTATTTTAGCTATATCCAAGAAATTTTTATACATTATGTTTTCATTTTCAATCAGTTCAAAATACTTTTAATTCTTATATGTGTGTGTGTGTGTGTGTGTGTGTGTGCCTGTTTTGTCATATCAACTATTTAAAAGTGAGTTGCTGAGATTTTCAAATATTTAAGATCTTTGCAAGTATATTTCTGTTACTCATTTTTACTTAAGTATTCTATAATCAAAGAACATAATGTCTATTCTTTCTGCTGTTCACAATTACTGAAGTTTTTTGTATGGCTCGGAAGATGATATATTTTGGTCAATGTCTTACTTGTACTTGGCAAAGATATGTTTTTGTCTTTTGGGTCTGTTTTGGATGGTGTCTGTTTTGGGGTAGTGTCTTTTTGTTTTGGGGTGTTGTTCTACTATTTAAGTTAATTAAGCTGGTTGATACTGTTGTTTAAATCCTCTACATTCTTATTAATATTCTGTTGTATTAATTGTTGAGAGATGTTAAAATTTCCAGCCAAAGTTATGAATTTTCAGTTTTTCCTTTCAGTTTACTAATTTTTGGTCCATGCACTTTGAAATTCTCTTACTAAGTGCATATTCATTTAGAATTACCGTATCTTCTATTACCCACTTTCTCATCATAAAATAACGTTGTTTACTATCTCTTTGTCTAAAATATTTGTCTGATATTAATATGGACACTCTAGTTTTTATTTGTTAGTGTCACCAAAATATTTTTTGGCATATATTTATCTTTTGCCTGTGTCTTTTTACTTATAGTGTATTTCCTATAGACAGCATGTAGTTTGATCTTGATTATTTTTACACCATCTCATAATCTGTGCCATTAACTGATATGTCAAAGTTCATTTCATTGGATTTAAATATATGATCCAGCTCTTCTTTTTCTATTTGTCTCATCTTGTTTTATACTTTTCATTTTTATTGTGATTTTCAATTGATTTTTCTTTTATACCTTTACAGATGAATAACAGCATAATCTGAGTATAATAATAATTTTATTTCCTCCTTATTTATAACTTGCTTTTATTTTCTCATGTTATTTCATTGTCTGATATATTTAAAATATACCAAGTAGTATTGTTGGTGGTAGGTATTTATGTTTTAACTTCTAGAATAAAAATAGCTGACAGATATATAGCAGCTACTGTATGTCAGGCACTGTTCTACATATTTTATAAGAGATCACTCATTTAATCTTGCAACTTTGTGAGATAGTTATTGTTATTTTTCTTAGGAGAGGAAACTGACACAGAAAGATGAAAAAACTTGTCCAAGATCACACAGCTAATAATTGGCAAAACTGAATTCGGTTGTAGGCAGTCTAGTCCCAAGTCCTTTGCTTTTAAGTAGTAATTAAACCACTCTGTAAAGAAATGGTCAAACTGCTGTACAATTGTGCTCATTTCACATGCTCACAAGGTAATGATCAAAATCCTTCAAGCTAGGCTTCAACAGTACATGAACTGAGAACTTCCAGATGAACAAGAAGCATTTAGAAAAGGCAAAGGAAAAAAGGCAGAGATCAAATTGCGAACATCTGTTGGATCTTAGAAAAAGCAAGAGAATTCCAGAAACTTATATACTTCTGCTTCATTAACTATGCTAAAACATTTGACTGTTTAGGTCACAAAAAGATGTGGAAAATTCTTCAAGAGATGGGAATATCAGACCACCTTACCTGCCTCCTGAGAAACTTGTATACAGGTCAAGAAGCAACAGTTAGAACTGGATGTGGAACAACAGACTGGTTGCAAATTGGGAAAGGAGTATATCAAAGTATATTGTCACCTGCTTATATAACTTAATGCAGAGTGCATCACGTGAAATGCTAGGCTGGAAGACTCACAAGCTCTAATCAAAATAGCTGGAGAAATATCAACAACCTCAGATATGCAGATGATACCACTTTAATGGCAGAAAGTGAAGAAGAGCTAAAGAGCCTCTTGCTGAAGTTGAAAGAGGAAAGTGAGAAAGTTGGCTTAAAACTCAACATTCAAAAGCTAAGATTATGACATCTAGTGGCAAATAGTTGGGGAAACAATGGAAACAGTAGCAAATTTTATTTTGAGGGTCTCCAAAATCACTTCAGATGGTGACTGCAACCATGGAATTAAAAGACATATGTTCCTTGGAAGAAAAGCTATAACCAATGTAGACAGCATAATACAAAGAAGAGATCACTTTGCCGACAAATGTCCATATAATCAAAACTATGGTTTTTCCAGTAGTCATGTATAAATGTGAGAGTTGGACCATAAAGAAAGCTGAGCACCAAAGAATTGCTGCTTTCAAACTATGGTGCTGGAGAAGGCTCCTGAGAGTCCCTTGGACAGCTGGGAAATCAAACCTGTCAATACTAAAGGAAGTCAACCCTCAATATTCATTGGAAGGACTGTTGCTGAAGCTGAGGTTCCAACAATTTGGCCACCTGATGAGAAGAGCTGATTCATTGAAAAAGACCCTGATGTCGGGAAAGATTGAGGGCAGGAGGAGAAGAGGATGACAGATGATGAAATGGTTGGATGACATCACAGACTCAATGGACATGAGATTGGGCAACCTCTGGGAGATAGTGAAGGAGCTTGCCTTGCTGCAGTCCATGCTGTCACAGATTCAGACAGGACTTAGAGAGTAAATGGCAACTTCTAAAGAAAATTTCTAGTAATCCTTCATTAAGCATAGTATTGACCATATGCAGATTTTCTTCTCTTTAAGCTATGAAAGTATCTCTATATTTCTCTATTACTTATAAATAGATGATGAATTGAGGTATGCTCCTCAATTTTGCATGAACTGAATACTATCAAATTTCCTCTTTACTTATTAACAATGTTAAAACACATTGAATTTGCTTCACCCCTCCTATTTTTTGCTTACTCCATAAGTGTATTTTCCCAAGTTTCTGCACAAACCAGGATTGGCTCTTCATAATTTTCTCTGTCATAAAATAAATGGAAAAAGTGCCATCTGAAGATAATTTAGCAGTGAGCAAACAAAGGAACATGTTGCTTGTTCTTACTCCCCTCTGCTGAAGCAGGGGTCCCATTAGAGTCTTGCCTGAATTTCTTGTCTGACTTCTAGTCAAGTTCTATATGTTGAGAAAGAACAAGAACCCTTGTTGGAATCAGATTTACGGCACCCAACATGGGGCAGTTGTCCTCTTCCAGGAAGATGATCTGGGTACCTCCCGAGACCACTGAATGCATTTTCCCTGTGTGTGATAAGTGGGTATCTGAACTTCTTGTTTCAGCATCACTGCATTTGATAAATGCCTTCCTAGCTCCTGGGAGCCACAGTACCATCATTCAGGCAATACTCTCCCCCAATTTGCCTTTTCCCTCTCCTGATATCTCTCTACTTCTCCTCTCTGTGTCTTCTCCTACTTCTGTCCTATTCTTCTGAGAGAGTGGACATAATGCAGCTACAGCATCACCCCTTTCAGCTTGTAAGACCATGCTTCCTCTGATGAGCAGTGGCTCACCTTAAGGGGTGATAAGCAGAGGTGGAAGAGGCTTACCTGACAACAGGGAGACCCTGGCCCCTTAGGCTTTTCCTGATGGCAGATTTATGAGAGTGATAGAAATTTAACCTCGTGTCATGTAATGGCTAGAAGTCCTATCATCCTAAAACTCATCTTTTTTTCCTTGCTATCTCTTTCTGTTTTTCAGTCCTTTCTCCCCGTCTTCCCTTTACATCTCCCTTGATCCTTATACCTGCACTCCCATTCCATTTATTCTGAAAACTTCTTGTTTGTGTCCTTAAGTTTTTGTCATTGGTATCTTAGTTTTGTGTAGCTTTGTCTGTCCAACCTCTTCTGCAAATCTCTGCCAAAATCGTGGGCATGGTGGAGTCTTTAAACATTGAAATACAAACACAGTCCACATTGCCTGAGACTCCAACCTTAGATTACTTGGTGGGGCTTTAAAGAACAAAAAGTAAAGAAAGGAGCTTGCATTTTTCCCTCTTCCACTTTTGCAATCTAACTGGTGCTGCCTAAGTTCAAGGAGCTTGCATATCTCCCCTCTGCCTTTACAAGAAACTATTCCACTTGGGCTTTCAGGAACTACCTGATGCATCATTCATTCTCAGACTGCCAGGGGAAGAAAGGGAATCTTAAATTAAGTAGGAAAGCTATGCAATCTCTTAGCTATGAAATCTCTTAGCTATGAAATCTCAGTATGTTTTATGTAAAAATTTACTTGTAAATGAGCTGTATTTAATTGTCTTAAAGGAAACTGATTGCTTATATACATTTTCAGAAATGTAAAGGAGAGTTACCAGATATATTTTGGGTTCATGTGATCTAGAAAATACTCCATGTTGAACTAATTCCTGGTATTAAAGGTAGCTTAAACTCATGGTTTTAATTAGTACAGATCTGTCTTTAGAGTTATCCACATTAAGTGTAATAATTTTATTGTACCTAGGGTTACTGAAAGTGCATGTTGGTTTTGTTGTAACATTCATCAACATGGAAGATAATCTGATGTGATTAAATTTTTAAGTAAATGTAACTGGGATGGAATCTTTTTGGTAAGCTGTGGGAATAATTACATTTTAAAAGCATCCATCTAAAATAGTACCTCCAAGTTTTGCTGAATTGAAACTAAATTAAGTTTTAATTGATAAGAATTCATTGAATATATAAGCCATTTCAAATAAGATAAAATATTGGAATTTAAATTGCTAAATAGGTATAAATTTACCTTTGTTTTCTTGTGAAGGAGAAACTAAAACTGCTTGGTGTCACCTTGATATGTCCTCTACCAATCTGCAGAATGTTAATAAAAGAAATATATTAATGGTTGCATAAGGAAAATAAGATGTGTATTTTCAGAAGAGAAGGTATGAGGAATGCAAATATATTCTGTTAAAGGAAAAAGGGTGATTTTGTTTGCAAGCTGGGTATTTCTCAATGGAAAAAATAAATGACAAAGCATGGCTACAGAAAGTTGCAGAAGTTTATAGAAAAGAAATGTTGAGCTTCTTATAAAAGGCAGAGGAACCAGAGATCAAATTGCCAACATCCAATGGATCATCAAAAAAGCAAGAGAGTTCAAGAAAAACATCTATTTCTGCTTTATTGACTATGCTAAAGCCTTTAACTGTGTGAATCACAAAAAAA
>SJYT01031000.1:20916-46182 GCA_006410635.1 Cephalophus harveyi
TGGACCTAACAGAAGCAGAAGATATTAAGAAGAGGTGGCAAGAATACACAGAAGAACTGTACAAAAAAGATCTTCACGACCCAGATAATCATGATGATGTGATCACTCATCTAGAGCCAGACATCTTGGAATGTGAAGTCAAGTGGGCCTTAGAAAGCATCACTACGAACAAAGCTAGTGGAGGTGATGGAATTCCAGTTGAGCTGTTTCAAATCCTGAAAGATGATGCTGTGAAAGTGCTGCACTCAATCTGCCAGCAAATTTGGAAAACTCGGCAGTGGCCACAGGACTGGAAAAGGTCAGTTTTCATTCCAATTCCAAAGAAAGGCAATGCAAAAGAATGCTCAAACTACCGCACAATTGCACTCATCTCACATGCTAGTAAAGTAATGCTCAAAATCCTCCAAGCTAGATTTCAGCAATACGTGAACCGTGAACTCCCTGATGTTCAAGCTTGCTTTAGAAAAGACAGAGGAACCAGAGATCAAATTCCCAACATCAGCTGGATCATGTAAAAAGCAAGAGAGTTCCAGAAAAACATCTATTTCTGCTTTATGGACTATGCCAAAGCCTTTGACTGTGTGGATCACAATAAACTGTGGAAAATTCTGAAAGAGATGGGAATACCAGACCACCTAACCTGCCTCTTGAGAAATCTGTATGCAGGTGAGGAAGCAACAGTTAGAACTGGACATGGGACAACAGACTGGTTCCAAATAGGAAAAGGAGTATGTCAAGGCTGTGTATTGTCACCCTGCTTATTTAACTTCTATGCAGAGTAAATATCAGAGATATATTATAAATTTTGGAAGCAGACCATTATCTCCTTATAGTAAACAAGCTATGTTAAGCCTAAGCACTCAAAGACAAGAAAGGAAAAATGCAACTTTGTACTTTCTTACTCATGACAAGATTTTGGAGAATTTGGATTCCAGGATTCAGACTAATTGCTAAACCTCTATATGAAGCTACTAAAGGCTCAGATACAGAACAATACTTTGGACTGGGAAACAAGAAAGAGTTTTTGATAACATAAAACAGACCCTCACCAGAGCTCCTGTTCTCGGTCTCCCCTATTAGAAAAAGAAAAAGTCAGCTTGTACATAGCTGAAAAACTTGGGACAGCCCTGGGGGGTCCTTGTACAAAAGCTTGGAGAAGTTCCTCAGCCTATGGACTCTTTTTCCAAACTAGATTCCATGGTCTGAGTTTGATCTGGCTGCCTCCAGTCTGTAACTGCCAGTGCTTTTTTAGTGGAACAAGCTAACATGAATACTTTTGCAGAGCCACTGGAAGCCCAGAACCCTAATCAAGTACAAGAGATTCTAGAAACCAAAGGCCACCACTAGATAACTGGAGGTTGTCCCACTAAGTACCAGACTTTGCTCCCGACTCCCAAGAATTGACACTCAAAATTTGCCATGCCAACTTATACTAATGCCCATGGAGGGCCCAGAATTAATACATTCTTGCCTTGAAACACTTGACTAGATTTATTCCTGTATGCCTGATATAACAGACTAGGCCATAGAAAACCCTAAAGAATAATGCTTTACTTATGGCAGTAATTTCATTAAAGATGGTTGTAGGAGAGCAAGGAATGGTATTCTGAATGCTCATGGGGTTATAGAAGCAAAATCTTTGCCACCTAACACTTCAGCTCAGAAGGGTGTGCTAATAACCCTAACTCAAGCCTTAACTTTAAGGTGGAGAAAATTACAAATATATATACAGATGCAAAATATGTTTTTCTTATTTTACATGCTCACATAGCTCTCTGGGAGAAAGGGGTTTTTAAAAAGAAAAATAAATGCCCCTGAAAAAATATGGGAATGAGATTTTATGTTTCACAGAAGCAGCTCAAAAACCAAAATAAATAAGTTATTCACTGCTGTGGGCACCAAAAGGAAATTGATTCTTGATTATCTATGTACAATTGCCAATAATTCTTGTTGCTTGTACATCAACATCTCTTCCTAGGTAAGAACCAACATTGAGAAAATTTGAAAGCAAGCCATTCGGCTTCAGCAGGTAATTAAACACCAGTACTCATGATTCTGTTTGGGCATGGAAACTAAAAACTGGTTCTCCAGCTAGTTCTCTTGGATCCCACGAGATATAAAATAACTTTCTGGCAGGAAGTTTTCATGTTCTTATAACACTTTTTAGTCATACTAATTTATGCTGTGTTTTGTCTGCTGCTCCATTGTCTTCCCTCCCACTGTGAACCTGAGACTGACTTTTGGTCCAAGAAGGAGACCTGGGGGCCCACAGGTCTTCTATTCTAAAAATAAAGAAACATGTTAAACTTTAATGCTGAGATTAGGAAAAATATACCCTCAAATATAATGGCTTTTTGGCAAGGGTGACATCATCCCCCTTGTCTGGTCAACAGTTAGGGACGCCCTCCCAAAGTTAGCCTGGTTCCTTTACTTTTAGGCCCTTTAATTGCTATTGTTCTCCTTTCTAGCACTTGTTTGTTTAACTTTGATGAAGTTTGTGTCTTGTAAGTGGTGTTAGTGGTTAAAAAAAAAAAAAAAAAAAAACCGTCTGCTGATGCAGGTAAATGTAAGAGACACAGGTTCGATCCCTGGGTCAGGAAGCTCCCCTGGAGATGGAAGCAGCAACGCACTCCAGTATTTTTGCCTGGAATATCCCATGAACAAGGAGAAGCCTGGCTTGGCTGCAGTCCATAGGCTCACAAAGAGTTGGATACGACTGAAGTGGCTTAGCACATGTGCACACACACGTGTCTTCTAGGCTACAGTATTTTGAAGTAAATCTCATGATAGCTCAAGGAATTCAACACATTCCAGTGGAGGGTGGCCCATGTCCCTACAGGTCCTTGGAACAGTCAGCGAGGGACTTATATACCACTAATGAAGGCTAAAATATGCAGCTCCTGTCCAGCAGGAAGATGTTTAAGAAGAGATCCTTGGCCCATTAGCCCTTGTAGAGTCTCAGGGAGGGGGTTGTGTGAATGAGACAGGCCTGGGATCTGGGACACTTTGCTGTAAGTGATGCAATGCTTGTACCTCAACAAATCTCCAGCAACAAAATGCAAAGAAACTATATAGGACTAAAAATAACTGCATGCATGTGTAGTTGGGACAAATACTAGACAAAAGATACAAACAAACCAAAAAACCCAATTGCCACTCTGGAAGAACCTGGAGCAAAAAAACAGGTGTTGGGAGCAAAAGCAGGGTATTGTTCATGCCCTCTGCAATCAACACCACCAGAGGAGTGGGCCAAACACCTAAGTCACCCCTCTGGTCCAACTTCTGGACACACTCCTACCCTCATTCCATATAAGAAACAAACTCATCCCCCACTCAGGGAGCAAGTGAGCAAGGAAACCTCTTGCTTGTTCTCACTCTTCCCTGCTAAAGTAAGGTCCCCAATAAAGTTTTGTTTGAAAAAAAAAAGAATTCTATACAGTCATGTTTCAAGAAGTACAGCTTCTTTACTGCTCTCCTCCTATTCTTTATCATTCCTCCTTGAAACAGGTATATGGCTTTAGCCAATCTAGTGCTATGCATAGTTTTTAGCATCTGCCAGTTTTCCCTTCAGTACAGTTCAGTCGCTCAAACATGTCCGAGTCTTTGTGACCCCATGGACTGCAGCATGCCAGGCTTCCCTGTCCATCACCAACTCCCAGAGTTTACTCAAACTCATGTCCATTGAGTCGGTGATGCCATCCAGCCATCTCATCCCCTGTCATCCCCTTCTCCTCCTGCCCTCAATCTTTCCCAGCTTCAAGGTATTTTCCAATGAATCAGTTCTTAACATCAGGTGCCCAAAGTATTGGAATTTCAGATTCAGCATCAGTCCTTCCAATGAATGTTCAGGACTGATCTCCTTTAGGACGAACTGGTTTAATCTCTTTGCAGTCCAGTGGACTCTCAAAAGTCTTCTCCAACGTAACAGTTCAAAAGCATCAATTCTTTGGTGTTCAGCTTTTTTTATGGTCCAACTCTTACATCCATACATGACTACTGGACTTCTGCCAGTTTTGCTTTATCTCAAATTAGCCACATAAGAGTATTTCATGCATTAGAATCTTCTTCCCGAGAGTGTTTTCCCATGTTTTGTATATTTGCAAGTTAACCTGCATTTTTAAGATTTTTTTTCCTGTCATCTATTCTTAGAAATTATACTTTGATATAATTACCTTCTCCAATAAAGACATTTACACTGTGGTCAAATACTTTCTGAAATACCAACCAGACTAAGGAGAAATGCTGGAGTGCTTTTCCAAAATCAAGGTCTGGAATCTGTTATGTACCAAAAACTCTAGTAGACCAAATAGCTTTTTACTTCCTAATATACTTGACTTAAATATGTTCTGATTTTCTATGAAGGTAAACAGTTTTAAAATACAAACCCAGTGAAGTGTCTATGGATCTCTATAGATATGAATGTTATCAGGAAGAGAGTTGGATGCCTAATGTCAGTTAAACATGAGAACAGAAGTAACTCTATGGAAGATGGAAAACTCTTGAAAAATCTATGTGCTTGTTTATCAATAAGTAGTTTTCAAAATTCTGCCCATCACCTGGAGTTTAATAGTATATGTGCTCCATGACATAGTATTTAGTAGTAACAATTTTTTAGAGTAGTATTTCAAGAGGATAATTAAATACAAAATACAATGTCAAACAATATTTGAGGAAAACTGTTTTAACTATTGAATAATTTATTGAAATTTATTGGTATAAACAGTTCAATAAGCAACAGTCTTTTTCAGCTACTTTCTAACTTTAAGTTCAACTGAGATTAAATTCTAAGTGTCTATAAAAGAAAATAGTGAGAAGGTAGAAAGATCATTTCTTAAAGATACAGGTGGAAATTCAGAGTCAACTCTTAAAATGACTTAACTTATGATGGAGGCAATTTTATTCCTATTCCCATGAATACTAATGTTCACTTTTAAGTTATTAAAATTAATCATACTCAGTTACATTCAATGGACTGTGTTCAACTGTACTGATTGATAATAGCAACAAACATTAAGCATGTTTTCTCATCTATGACACTATTGGGCTACTAACAGCAAATAGGAAAACACTAACGGAGTATCCTTTTCATCCAAAATGCAGGACCCATTAGGAATTAAAGGTGATAATGCCATTCTTTTATTTGACAAATATGTGTTGAGTATGCCCTTATAAACATGCTTAGGGAAGATATTTATTGAATACCTCAATATATTCCAAGAACTCTGCTAAGCTTTTGCTAAACCTTTTTTATTTAAGCTTTCACTGAGTTTTTTTTTTTTTAAATCTTCAGAGAAACCACAAGAGAGTAGATATTATTATTAGAGTTTGCAGATAAAAATATATAAATTTATCAAGGCTAAGTAACTTTCTCAAATGCAGGATAAGCAAAAACAGAGTAATTCACATCTATTTCTTCTCAAAATTTCAATTTTCTTTATACCATGCTCCTAATTACTGGGTGGATTCCAAGAATCATAAGATATATTTTGTTCTTATTGTCAAAAGCTTGCAGCTTATTTTAAAAGACAAGATATACAAAAGGAACTAGGGCATAAAGTTTTCCAAGGAGTGACTACTTTCTGTTTTTGGAAATTGAATCAAGTTTAAGTGTTGTCTATAGAAGTGAGTGGAAACTGATAACTTATGGTGAACAGTGTCCGATTTGTGATCTGTGAAGAACAAGATTTAGCTTTGGGACATGGGACCAGGCTTAATCACTCAAGAGCTTTTGAGCAGCAGTGTTTTTTTAAAGTAAGAAAAGGGACAGAGAAAGTTTCTGATATGGACTTCAGAAGGGGGACAGAGAGCCCCCTTTGGTAGTCTTAGCAAGGCCTTGTATACTTTTATCATACTCACTCCCACAACAAGCATCTTAAATTAACAAGATTAGAACTAACAATAGAAAGGTCTTACCTCAATGAAACCAAACCATACCTGAGGGGCAACCCAAGACGGGTGGGTCATGGTAGAGAGGGCTGACAGAATTGTGGTCCACTGGAGAAGGGAATGGCAAACCACTTCAGTATGCTTGCCTTGAGAACCCCATGAACAATATGAAAAGGCAAAATGATAGGATACTGAAAGAGGAATTCCCCACTTCAGTAGGTGCCCAACATGCTACTGGAGATCAGTGGAGAAATAACTCCAGAAAGAATGAAGGGATGGAGCCAAAGCAAAAATAATACCCAGCTGTGGATGTGACCAGTGATAGAAGCAAGGTCTGATGCTGTAAAGAGCAATATTGCATAGGAACCTGGAATGTCAAGTCCATGAATCAAGGCAAATTGGAAATGGTCAAACAAGAGATGGCAAGAGTAAACGTTGACATTCTAGGAATCAGTGAACTAAAATGGATTGGAATGGGTGAATTTAACTCAGATGACCATTATATCTACTGCTGCGGTCAGGAATCCCTCAGAAGAAATGGAGGAGCCATCATGGTCAACAGAAGAGTCTGAAATGCAGTACTTGGATGCAATCTCAAAAATGACAGAATGACCTCTGTCCATCTCCAAGGCAAATCATTCAATATCACAGTTATCCAAGTCTATGCCTCAACCAGTAACACTGAAGAAGCTGAAGTTAAATGGTTCTATGAAGACCTACAAGACCTTTTAGAACTAACACCCAAAGAAGATGCCCTTTTCATTATAGGGGACTGGAATGCTAAAGTAGGAAGTCAAGAAACACCTGCAGTAACAGGCAAATTTGGCCTTGGAATGCGGAATGAAGCAGGGCAAAGACTAATAGAGTTTTGCCAAGAAAATGCACTGGTCATAGCAAACACCCTCTTCCAACAACACAAGAGAAGACTCTACACATGGACATCACCAGATGGTCAACACCNATTCTGAAGCAGATCAGCCCTGGGATTTTTTTGGAAGGAATGATGCTAAAGCTGAAACTCCAGTACTTTGGCCACCTCATCCGAAGAGTTGACTCATTGGAAAAGACTCTGATGCTGGGAGAGATTAGGGGCAGGAGGAGAAGAGGACGACAGAGGATGCGATGGCTGGATGGCATCACTGATTCAATGGACGTGAGTCTGAGTGAACTCCGGGAGTTGTTAATGGACAGGGAGGCTTTGTGTGCTGTGATTCATGGGGTTGCAAAGAGTTGGACAGGACTGAGTGACTGAACTGAACTGATCCAGACTAACTCCCACAGTATACAAATTTTAAGATAACAAGATTAGTCAGGTTTTTGTTAATGAGAAACATAGCCTTGAGCAAGATATATTGCTATATTGACTGAGACAAAGCAATATAGAAAAAAATGTTTGTCCTTTCTCCTCCTTGGGGAATCCAGACTTCTTATCAACTTGCTTAGTAACTGACTCTCTCAATACCTAATTTGCATTTTCTAGTTTTGTTACATGAATGTCTGTATATATGTATACTCATACACATATATATACTCATATGTGTATGAGTATAGAATACACTAAGGTTAAAATAGTTCAAGTTTAGTGAAGAGGAACTAAAAAGCCTCTTGATGAAAGTGAAAGTGGAGAGAGAAANTGAATGTCTGTATATATGTATACTCATACACATATATATACTCATATGTGTATGAGTATAGAATACACTAAGGTTAAAATAGTTCAAGTTTAGTGAAGAGGAACTAAAAAGCCTCTTGATGAAAGTGAAAGTGGAGAGAGAAAAGGTTGACTTAAAGCTCAACATTCAGAAAACAAAGATCATGGCATCCGGTCCCATCACTTCATGGGAAATAGATGGGGAAACACTGGAAACAGTGTCATACTTTATTTTGGGGGGCTCCAAAATCACTGCTGATGGTGACTGCAGCCATTAAATTAAAAGACACTTACTCCTTGGAAGAAAAGTTATGACCAACCTAGATAGCATATTGAAAGACAGAGACATTACTTTGCCAACAAAGGTCCGTCTAGTCAAGGCTATGGTTTTTCCAGTGGTCATGTATGGATGTGAGAGTTGGACTGTGAAGAAAGCTGAGCACCGAAGAATTGATGCTTTTGAACTGTGGTGTTGGAGAAAACTCTTGAGAGTCCCTTGGAATTCAAGGAGATCAAACCAGTTCATTCTGAAGATCAGCCCTGGGATTTCTTAGGAGAGAATGATGCTGAAGCTGAAACTACAGTACTTTGGCCACCTCATGCGAAGAGTTGACTCACTGGAAAAGAGTCTGATGCTGGGAAGGTTTGGGAGCAGGAGGAGAAGGGGATGACCGAGGATGAGATGGCTGGATGGCATCACTGACTCAGTGGATATGAGTCTGAGTGAACTCTGGGAGTTGGTGATGGAGAGGAAGGCCTGGCGTGCTGCGATTCATGGGGCCTCAAAGAGTCAGACATGACTGAGTGACTGAACTGAACTGAACTGAACTGAAGGTTAAAATGGTTTAAGTTCTTTTGCAAATGTCATTTGAGAAGCAATAGTGTCTAATGAATGTTTCTATTTACATGCCCAAACTTGTTCCATTTCCATGCTTTCCATCTCAGTGAATGCTACCAACCTTAAACATCAAGCCAAAATCCTAGAAGTCATCTCTCATTCCTTCCTTTTGCAACCCATGATTGCAATTTTTGAATTCATTAATATATTTTCGGTTCATTATGTCCACAATATGTACCACAAATACATATTTATCTTCATTTCTACTTTCCCTATCATAATCTACCCTACTACCCTCTGGTATCTGGCCTATGGCAATAGCCATCAAGTGGATCACTCTGCTTCTATTCCTGCTCCACTCCAAATACTCTTTACTTTGTAGCCAAATCAAATCTTTCTTTTTTCTTTTAAATGTAACTCAGGTCTTAATTCTTCTCTATTTAAACACTTTGAAAGTGAAAGTGAAGTCACTCAGTCGTGTCCGACTCTTTGTGACCCCATGGACTGTAGCCTACCAAGCTCCTCCATCCATGGGATTTTACAAGTAAGAGTACTGGAGTGGGTTGCCATTTCCTTCTCCAGGGTATCTTCCCAAACCGGGGATGGAACCCAGTTCTCCAGCATTGTAGGCAGATACTTTACCGTCTGAGCCACAAGGGAAGTCCACTTTGCTGCTGCTAAATCGCTTCAGTCATGTCCGACTCTGTGCGACCCCTTAGACGGCAGCCTACCAGGCTCCCCCATTCCTGGGATTCTCTAGGCAAGAATACTGGAGTGGGTTGCCATTTCCTTCTCCAATGCATGAAAGTGAAAAGTTAAAGTGAAGTCGCTCAGTCGTGTCTGACTCTTTGCGACCCCATGGACTGCAGCCTACCAGGCTCCTCCATCCTTTGGATTTTCCAGGCAAGAGTACTGGAGTGGGGTGCCATTGCCTTCTCCGAAGTCCACTCTGCTAAGTCACGTCAGTCGTGTCCGACTCTGTGCAACCCCATAGACGGCAGCCCACCAGGCTCCCATCCCTGGGATTCTCCAGGCAAGAATACTGGAGTGGGTTGCCATTTCCTTCTCCACTCTAACACCATTCAATTTCCTAAAGAAAATCAACCCTGAATATTCATTGGAAGGACAGATGCTGAAGCGAGAGCTCCAATACTTTAGCTTCCCAATGCATAGAACTGACTCATTGGAAAAGACCCTGATCCTGGGAAAGATTAAAGGCAGGAGGAGAAGGGTCGACAGAGGGTGAGATGGTTGGATGGCATCACTGACTCAATGGACATGAATTTCAACAAACTCTTGGAGAAAGTGAAAGACAGGAAACCTGGCTTGCTGAACACTATTTCAAACTTTAAAATATGTGTTTATTTTTACATTTCCATTTCTAAGATTTTTTTCTTTCATTATTTTAGAGACAACAGTATTATGTTCCTAGCTAAGGAATGGCTCAGTTGGTAAAGACTCCTCCTGCAATACAAGAGACCTGGGTTCGATCCTTGGGTCTGGAGGACCCCTGGAGAAGAAAATGGTGACCCACTCCAGGACTCTTGCCTGGGAAATCCCATGGACACAAGAGCCTCGCAGGGTACAGTCCATGGGGTCACAAAGAGTCAGACACGACTGAGCGACTGAACCACCACGAAGGTGCAAACACTCCATAAAACCAAGCATAGTCTCTCACATCTTACATTTTAACTCCACTGGTGCTATAGCAATAATGGGAATTCTTCTTGTATTGTTTTGAGGTATATTCAAATTACATGTTCTTTGTCAGGTGTTTTTTATTTGCTTGTTTGTTTGTTAAATACAATCATTTTTCAACTCACCTTGATTTCAAAGACTGAAAAAGCCATCAGTACTAGGAGGGAAGAGAAGGATACATATATTTTAAGGCAGGTTAGATCCCAAGATATTTTAAAAGCTATTGATTCCTTTTGAAAGAAGAGTTAATAGATACCAGATATCAAAAGTTAGGTCATTAGTAGGCCCAAATGGATCTTCTATTGGATCCATGGAACTTTGCTCAAAAATTCAGAGCTACATAACGAGTTACATCTTGATAATTATTGTGATGGACAGAAGTCCATTAAAATGTTGAAGAATAAATTCATTTGCAAATATATGATCAAAAATGATGGAGTCAGAATATAATGTGTATATTTTAATACTACTGCTGCTAAGTCACTTCAGTTGTGTCCGACTCTGTGCAACCCCATAGACAGCAGCCTACCAGGCTCCCCCATCTCTGGGATTCTCCAGGCAAGAATACTGCAGTGGATTGCAATTTTTTATACTAGGAAGCATCAATTCACAGAGAAAATGTAAGTCTCAAGATATTTTCCTTATACTTTTAGAGATAGGCATTGATTTGATAGCATCAGGTTTTGAACCCAGAATCCACCATTTTGGCAAAACCTCTTATTAATGAAAAGCAAATGATGTATCATTTTTAACACAACCTGAGAAAAAATTTTCATGATGTCTTTCAAAAATACAAGAATTTTTTGTTAGATAGTTATTTTGAATCCTCAGGGAGCATTATTCCTGAAACCATAAAAATTCCAGTGTCAAAAACAACCAAAAAATCAGTAGCCAATCCATGAAATAAATAGAAAATTTTATTCAAGTCAATCTAAAGATTATAACCTGGGAGATAATCTTCCATAAAACTCTGAGGACTGCTCCAATTTGTTATAGATTATAGCATAGTTATATATTTTTATCAATTTATTTTTAATTGAAGGATAATTGCTTTACAGTATTGCATTGGTTTCTACCAAATATCAACATGAATTAGACATAGATTTACCCATGTCCCCTCCCAACTGGATATCCCTTCTACCTCCCTCCCTGTCTCACCCCTCTAGGTATTTTCTGAACCCAAGTTTGAGTTCCATGAGTGGTTGAGACTTATAAGGGTGATGCATTAAAGGGATATCATGCATCAATGTAACATATTGACCATTTATATAATCTGACAAGGTGAGTAGTGGGTCATTGTGACAGGTGACAGGATTGTGAAAAGAATGTTATCTCCCAAGGACATATCTTGCTGGTGCCAGGAGAAATCTGTATTTTGTGTGTACGTGTGTGTGAGAGAGAGAGCAAGCATTCCTATGTCTTCTAAGGGTTATCTAAATAATATAAAGTACAGATGTGCAATACAAAAGGGAAGGGACTAGTGTTTCAAAGAGCAAAGAAAACTTCATATTGAGTTGGTGATGGACAGGGAGGCCTGGCATGCTGCAGTCCATGGGGTCGTAAAGAGTCAGACACAACTGAGCAACTGAACTGAACTGAACTGAACTGTCCTGTCTTAAAAATAATTTTAATTTATTCCTACTTTTTACCAGTTATCTTCTCATAGAAAACATTGGTTCAATGCCAGTGTATTTGCTTTCCTGACCTGCATTTATCATGTCCCTTGATGTTGAGTCTAAGTTAATAACCCAGTCCTTTCTCTTTTCTTGAGGTGGCATGGAAACTATATTGGTAAGATGTGTGGCAAGGACTGACAGTCAATTCCAAGCTGACCAATAGGACTTATATCAATTTCACCTTTCATATGCATTGAGCATATTCATTAATTTATTTAAAAAAGTATAGATGTGATCACTAGTTTCAAGTTCTTTAAATATTATTATGTTATGCAAACTGTAATAAAAATTGTGAACACAGGGATGATCCAGAGAGATGATATGGAGTGGGAGGTGGAAGGGGGATTCAGGATTGGGAACTCATGTGCACCCATGGCTGATTCATGTCAATGTATGGCAAAACCAATACAGTATTGTAAAGCAAAATAAAGTAAAAAAAAAAGAAATGGACACACAAAAAAATAAAAATTGTGAACAGAGGTTATAATGTCATTGATTTAAGATCCTCTTTAACCAAATTTCCTCATATTTCACCTAAACTAAAAGCAGGATCTTTCAGAGTAGAAATTTAACTCTACATGTGTGTCATAAGATGGATTATACTAGAAGATTCATTAGATATAAAAATACAACATTCAGATTGTATTATAGCATGAGTTCCCCTTTGGAAAGTTGTTAGAATATTGAGGGCCATACTTTTCTATAGGACTGCTTTTCTCATCAAGGAAACTTCTGAATTTAGCAAGTTAATGGCTTGTGCGTGCATGCTAAGTCCCTTTAGTGGTGTCCAACTCTGTGCAATCCTGTGGACTGTAGCCTACCAGGCTCCTCTGCCCATGGGATCCTCCAGGCAATAATACTGGAATGGATTGCCATTCACTTCTCCAGGAGATCTTCCATACCCAGGGATCAAACCCACAACTCTTACATTTCCTGCACTGGCAGGTAGGTTCTTTACCACTAGTGCTACCTGGGAAGCCCTGTTAATGGCTTTGTTACTATCACTCAAATCTTGCTGAATAAATTTTGTTAAAGCCTCTGTATAAGTAATGACATCTTTTATTTCAAGTGAATGAACAAATATAATGGTGAAATGATCATGTCCCTGGAAAACTGATTGAACCTAGTATTCCCATATTAAAGTAGATTGGCAGAGCCTGTTCTTCAAAGCCACCCATAGATGACCTTGAGCTCAAAGGAAATAAATTGTGCTTCTTTCTAACAAACCTGAGGAGAGCCACAGCCATAAATTTGTTCCATAAATTCCCTAGGTTCTGCTCAGAACTACCTACTACTATCCTGGACATCTCAACCAATCAATTCTAAATCAATCTTTGGTTCTCAAAGTGAATGATATATTGACTGAAGGGAATGGCTATCCATGCCAGTATTCTGGCCTGGAGAATTTCATGGGCTGTATAGTCTATGGGATCACAAAGCATTGGACACTACTGAGCTACTTTCACTTCACTTCATAAAGCACTCAGTCCAATTTCCTAGTATTGTTAGGAATCATCCTTAGCATGCTTTAACTATTTCCAACATAAGGGCCTTTAAAATTAAATGATGTCAGCCTGGTATAGCCATATGTATCTATACCATAAGTGAGGAAAAGTCTCTCCTGACAATTGGGAGATTTAGCCCATTTCTCTGATCTAACTCGAATAACTTTAAGGAAAATTCATATGTATGATCATGATCAGGGAAAGTATGTTTGATTGGCCAAGTAAGAGGGAAATCATCTTGTAATACAAATAATGGCCTGATCAAAATCATAACTTCTTTGTTTTACAATAAATTTCCTAGAAGATATCTAGTTAGAGCTTTGGAGAGAGAAATCCACCAAGGTAACTGGAGTACTGGACGTAGATAATTGGCCACAAGCCAGGAATTTTAATGACTTTTTTAAAAAATGTACAGATAACTGAGCCTGAAAAGAAATGCATTTAGCTCATAAGCGAAAGTGTGAATAATCATCAAAGTAATCCGTATACATGCTTCATCCAGTATCCTGGGTCAGCTATCAACTTGAGATACTATCTTCTCATCCTGGTAGTACTTGTCTCAGTGAGTCAAAGCAAGATGTGGAAAAGAGGAGTTACAGTCCATTTAGCAGAGGAGGTCTGATATGGACCCTTTCAACATGGCTGTAAGGAGTTCTTTATCTGATGTCTTTTCCAATATACATAATTTCCTGGTTATAGGTCATGCAGCATTGATTTTTATCTACTCAAACTCATGTCCATCACGTTGGTGATGCCATCCAATCATCTCATCCTCTGTCCTCCCCTTCTCCTCCTGCCTTTAATCTTTCCTAGCATCAGGGTCTTTTCTAATGAGTCAGTTCTTCACACACAGGTGGCCAAAGTATTGGAGTTTCAGCTTTAGCATCAGTCCTTCCAATGAATATCCAGGACTGATTTTCTTTAGGATGGACTGGTTTGATCTCCTTGCAGTCCAAGAGACTCTGAAGAATCTTCTCCAATACCACAGTTCAAAAGTTCAAGAGCATCAGTTCTTTAGAGCTCAACTTTCTTTATGATCCAGCTCTCACATCCATACATGACTACTTGAAAAACCATAGCTTTGACGAGAAGGACCTTTGCCAACAAAGTAATGTCTCTGCTTTTTAATATGATGTCTAGGTTTGTGTCATCCCCCCTCCCCAAGGAGCAAGGGTTTATTAACTTCATGGCTGCAGTCACCATCTGCAGTGATTTTGGATTCCCCTCAAAATAAAATCTGTCATTGTTTCTATTGTTCCCCCATATATTTGCCATGAAGTGATGGGATCAGATGCCATGATCTTAGTTTTCTGAATGGTGAGTTTTAAGCCAGCTTTTTCACTCTCTTGTTTCACTTTCATCAGGAGGTTCTTCAGTTCCTCTTCACTTACTGCCGTAAGAATGGTGTCATCTGCATAGCTGAGGTTATTGACATTTCTCCCAGCAGTCTAGATTCCTGCTTGTACTTCATCCAGATCACCATTTATATATGATGTATTCTGCATTTAAGTTACAAAAGCAGGATGACAGTATACAGCTTTGATGTACTCCTTTCCCAATTTAGAACCTGTCCACCATTCCACGCCCAGTTTTAACTGTTGCTTCTTGACCTGCTTATACATTTCTCAGGAGAAAGTAAGATGACCTAGTATTCCCATTTCTTTCAGCATACTCATTGAGTTTGTTGTAAACTATTCTACCCCCTAAAAGGCACATTTAAGATGGTGGAGTAGAAAGATGTGCACTCATCTTCTCCTATGAGAACACCAACGTCACAGTAACTGCTGAACAACACTCACAGGACAATGTTGGATCCCACCAAAGAAAGATATCCTGCATCCAAGCACAAAGGAAAAGCACCAGTAAGACAGTAGGAGGGGCAAAGTTGCATGTAGAATCAAACCTCAGGCCTGCCAGAGATGCTCAGAGGGTGCAGTCAAAGATGGAGAAGTTTTATATGATCAGAAAAAACAAGACTGGGAGCTTACTGTTTCTCAAATCATGAACTCTTTATTGCAAAATTAAAACTTAAACTTAACAAAGTAGGGAAAACCACTAGGCCATTCAGGTATGACCTAATCAAATCCCTTATGATTATACAATGGAAGTGACAACTAGATTCAAGGGATTAGATCTGATAGACAGAGTACCTGATGAACTATGATTGGAGGTCCATGACATTGTACAGGGGGACATGATGAAAACCATTCCCAAGAAAATGAAATGCAAAAAGCAAAACGGTTGTCTGAGTAGGTCTTATAAATAGCCGAGAAAAGAAGAGAAGTGAAATGCAAAGGAGAAAAGGAAAGATACACCCAACTGAATGCAGAGTTCCAAAGAATAGCATGGAGACTTAAGAAAGCCTTTCTAAGTGATCAATGCAAAGAAATAGGAAAACAATAGAATGGGAAAGACTAGAGATTTCATCAAGAAAATTAGAGATAGTAAAGTAATGTCTGAGGAGACGATAGTCACAAAGCTTCCTAATATGGAAAGAAAATAGCCACCCAAATCCAGGAAGTTCAGAATACCCGCACATGATAAACTTAAGGAGATACATGCCAAGACACGTATTAATCAAACTAACAAAAGTTAAATACAAGGAACAGATATTAAATGCAGCTGGGAAAAGCAACAAAGACATACAAGGGTGTCCCCATAAGGATAACACCTGATCTTTCAACAGAAACTCTATATGTCATAAGGGAGGTGTAGGATATAATTAAAGTGATGAAAGGAAACAACCTACAACCAAGATTTCTCAATTTAGCAAGGATCTGATTAAGATTCAAAGGGGAAATCAAAAGCTTTACAGACAACAAAAGTTAACAGAATTCAGCACCACCAAACTGGTTCAGCTCATCCACTCAGTGGTATCCAACTGAACTGTGATCCCATGTGATCCTGTGAACTGCAGCACGCCAGGCTTCCCTGTCCATCACCAACTCCTGGAGCTTGCTCAAACTCATGTCCATTGATTCAGTAATGCTATCCAATCATCTCATCCTCTATCATCCCCTTCTCCTCCTACCTTCAATCTTTCTCAGCATCAGAGTATTTTCCAATGAATCAATTCTTCACATCAGGTGGCCAAAGTTTTGGAGCTTCAGCTTCAGCATAAGTCCTTCCAATGGATATTCGGGACTGAAAATCTTTAGGATTGACTGCTTTGATCTCCTTGCAGTTCAAGGAACTCTCAAGAGTCTTCTCCACCACAACGTTTCAAAAGTGTCAGTTCTTTGGAGCTCAGCTTTCTTTATGGCCCAATTCTCACATCCAAGTCCAACAAATGACTACTGGAAAAACCATAGCTCTACAAACAAGTACTAAAGGACCTTCTCTAGACAAGAAACACTAGAAGAAAAAAGGGCCTACAAAGACAAACACCAGACAATATGATGAATAGTAATAGTATCATACATGTCAATAATTACCTTCAATGTAAGTTGAAGAATACCCGCACATGATAAACTTAAGGAGATACATGCCAAGACACGTATTAATCAAACTAACAAAAGTTAAATACAAGGAACAGATATTAAATGCAGCTGGGAAAAGCAACAAAGACATACAAGGGTGTCCCCATAAGGATAACACCTGATCTTTCAACAGAAACTCTATATGTCATAAGGGAGGTGTAGGATATAATTAAAGTGATGAAAGGAAACAACCTACAACCAAGATTTCTCAATTTAGCAAGGATCTGATTAAGATTCAAAGGGGAAATCAAAAGCTTTACAGACAACAAAAGTTAACAGAATTCAGCACCACCAAACTGGTTCAGCTCATCCACTCAGTGGTATCCAACTGAACTGTGATCCCATGTGATCCTGTGAACTGCAGCACGCCAGGCTTCCCTGTCCATCACCAACTCCTGGAGCTTGCTCAAACTCATGTCCATTGATTCAGTAATGCTATCCAATCATCTCATCCTCTATCATCCCCTTCTCCTCCTACCTTCAATCTTTCTCAGCATCAGAGTATTTTCCAATGAATCAATTCTTCACATCAGGTGGCCAAAGTTTTGGAGCTTCAGCTTCAGCATAAGTCCTTCCAATGGATATTCGGGACTGAAAATCTTTAGGATTGACTGCTTTGATCTCCTTGCAGTTCAAGGAACTCTCAAGAGTCTTCTCCACCACAACGTTTCAAAAGTGTCAGTTCTTTGGAGCTCAGCTTTCTTTATGGCCCAATTCTCACATCCAAGTCCAACAAATGACTACTGGAAAAACCATAGCTCTACAAACAAGTACTAAAGGACCTTCTCTAGACAAGAAACACTAGAAGAAAAAAGGGCCTACAAAGACAAACACCAGACAATATGATGAATAGTAATAGTATCATACATGTCAATAATTACCTTCAATGTAAGTTGACTAGATGCTCCAACTCAAAGACACAGATTGGTTGAATGGATACAAAAACAAAACTCTTATATGTGCTGTCTACAAGGGATCCACCACAGACCTTGGGACACATACAGACTGAAACTGAGGGGCTGGAAAAAGATATTCCATGCAAACAGAAAACAAAAGCAGGAGTAGCAATACTAGGAAAAATAAACTTTAGAACAAAGACTGTTAGACAACGAAGGACACCAGATAATGATCAAGGGATCAATCCAAGAAGATATAACTACTATAAATATATATGCACCCAACATAGGAGCACCACAATATATAAGGAAAATACTAATAACTATTAAAGGAGAAAATGACAGTAACATACTAATAGGGGGGGGTCTTTGATATCCCCACACTTCCAATTGACATATCATTCAAACAGAAAATTAGTAAGGAAAGACAAGCTTTTAATGATACACTGAACCAGTTGGATGTGATTGATATCTACAGTTGTGGATATGTCTGCTTGTGAAAGTAAAGTCCGATGCTGTAAAGAACAGTACTGCATAGGAACCTGGAATCCATGAATCAAGGTAAATTCGAAGTGGTCAAAAAGGAGATGGCTAGGGTGAACACTGACATTTTAAGAATCAGTGAACTAAAATGGATGGGAAAGTGTGAATTCAATTCAGATGACCATTATATCTACTAGTGTGGACAAGAATCCCTTAGAAGAAATGGAATAGCTCTCATAGTAAACAAAATAGTCCAAAATGCAGTACTTGGGTGCAGTGTCAAAAACGACAAAATGATCTCAGTTCATTTCCATGGCAAACCATTCAATGTCACAGTAATTAAGTCTATGCCCCAACAGCTAATGTCAAAGAAGCTGAAGTTGAATGGTTCTATGAAGACTTTCAGGACCTTCTAGAACTAACACACACACACAAACATACACACACACATCATAGGAGACTGGAATGCTAAAGTAGGAAGTCAAGAAATACCTAGAAAAACAGAAGAGTTTGTCCTTCAAGGACAAAATAAAGAAGGCAAAGATTAACAGAGTTTTGCCAAGAAAATGCATTGGTCATAGCCAACACCCTATTCCAACAATAAAGGAGATGACTTACTCTATTGATTTTGGTCAAAATTGAATTGATTGATTATATTTTTTGCATTCAAAGATGGAGAAGCCCCATACAGTCAGTAAAAACAAGACCAGGAGCTGACTTGCTCAAATCATGAACTCCAGATTACAAAATCCAGACCTAAATTGAAGAAAGTAAGGAAAACCACTGGACCTTTCAAATATGACTTAAGTCAAATCCCTTATGATTATACAGTGGAAGTGACAAATAGATCCAAGGGAATAGATCTGATAGACAAAGTGCCAGAAGAACTATGGATGGAGGTTCATAACATGGTACAGGAGGTGGTGACCAAAACCATCCACAAGAAAAAGAAATGCACAAGGCAAAATAGTTACTTGAAGAGGCCTTATAAATAGCTGAGGAAAGAATAGAAGGGAAAATGAAAGGATAAAAGGAAAAATATACTTATTTGAATGCAGAGGTCCAAAGAAAAGCAAGGAGAGATGAGAAACCCTCCTTAAAGGAACAGTGCAAAGAGATGGAGGAAAATAATAGAGTGAAAAAGAGTAGAGATCTCCTTAAGAAAATTAGAGGTACCAACGAAACATTTCATACAAAGATGTTCACAATAAAGAACATAAATGTTTTGGACCTAACTGAAGTATAAACTATTAAGAAAAGGTGGCAAAAATACACAGAAGAACTGCACAAAATGTTCTTAATGACCCAGATAAGCAACATGCTGTGATAACTCACACAGAGTCAGACATCCAGGGATGTGAAGTCAAGTCGACCTTAGGAAGCATTACTATGAACGAAGCTAGTGCAGGTTATGGAGTTCAAGCTGAGCTATTTCAAATCTTAAAAGATGATGCTGTGAAAGTGCTACACTCAATATGCCAACACATTTGGAAAATTCAGCAATGGCCACAGGACTGGAAAATGTCAGTTTTCCTTCCAGTCCCAAAGAAAAACAATGCCAAAGAATGTTCTAACCACTGCACAATTCTGCTCATTTCACGTACTAGCAAGGTAATGCTCAAAATCCTTCAAGCTAGTCTTCTACACTATGTGAACCAAGCTTTTCCAGAAGTACAAGCTGGATTTAGACAAAGCAGGAGAACCAGAGATCAAATTGCCAACATCTTCTGGATCATAGAAAAAGTAAGAGAATTTTAGAAAAAACATCTACTTCTGTTTCATTAACTGCTCTAAATGCTTTGACTGTGTGAATCACAAAAAACTGTGGATAATTCTTAAAGAAATGGGAATATCAGAGCATCTTACCTGCCTCCGGGGAAACCTATAGATATGTCAAGAAGCAACAGTGAGAACTGGACATGGAATAGTGGGCTGATTCAATATTGGGAAAGGAGTACAGCAAGGCTTTATATTGTCACTCTGCTTTTTTAAACTTATATGCAGAGTACATCGTGTGAAATGCTGGGCTGGATGAAGCATAAGCTGGAATCAAGGTTGCCAGGAGAAATATCAATAACCTCAAATATGTAGATGACACTACCCTTATGGAAGGAAGTGAAGAGGAACTAAAGAGCCTCTTGATGAAGGTAAGAGAGGAGAGTGAAAAAGCTGGCTTAAAACTCAGCATTCAAAATACTGAGAACATGGCATCCAGTCCCATCACTTCATGGCAAATAGAAGGGGAAAGAAAATAAAGTTTGTCACTCCAAAATCACTCTGGATGGTGACTGCAATGACGAAATTAAAAGATTCTTACCCCTTGAAAGAAAAACTATGACAAACTTAGATAGTATATTAAAAAGCAGAGGCATCCCTTTGCCAACAAAAGGCCATATAGTCAAAACTATGGTTTTTCCAGTAGTCATGTATGGATGTGGACTTCCCTGGTGGCTCAGATGGTAAAGCGTCTGTCTACAACTCGGGAGACCTGGGTTCGATCCCCGGGTCGGGAAGATCCCCTGGAGAAGGGAAAGGCAATCCACTCCAGTACTATTACCTGGAGAATCCCATGGACAGAGGAGCCTGGTAGGCTACAGTCCATGGGGCCACAAAGAGTCAGATACGACTGAGCGACTTCACTTTCACTTTCATGTATGGATGTAAAACTGGACCATTAAAAAAAAAAAATGAGTGCTGAAGAATTGGTGTTTCTGAACTGTGGTGCTGGAGAAGAGCCTTGAGAGTCTCAAAAACAGAAAGAAGATCAAACCAGTCAGTCCTAAAAGGAAATCAACCCTGAGTATTCATTGCAAGGACTGAGGCTGAAGCTAAAGCTCCAATACTTTGGTCAACCTGGTTGGAAAAGACCCCAACGCTGGGAAAGACTGAGGGCAAGAGAAGAGTGCAACACAGGATGAGACATTTGAATGGCATCATCAACTCAATGGGCATAAGTTGGGGCAAACTGTGGGATATAATGAAGAACACATAACTCTGTCATATTGCAGTCCATGGGGCTGCAAAGAGTTGGACATAACTGAGCAACTGAACAACAACCTTTCATCCAAAAACAGATTTTGCTGTTTTCTCAATTGCACATGGAATATTCTCCTGGGTAGATCACATCTTGGGGCACAAATCAAGCGTTTGTAAACTTTAAAAAACTGAAATCATTTCAAGCCTCTTTTCTTTCTTTCTTTCTTTTTTTTTTGTTGTTAATTTTATTTTTACTTTATTTGACTTTACAATACAGTACTGGTTTTGCCATACATTGACATGAATCCGCCACAGGTGTATACGAGCTCCCAATCCTGAATCCCCCTCCCACCTCCCACCTCATATCCTCTCTCTGGAGCATCCCCGTGCACCAGCCCCAAGCATCCTGTATCCTGTATCAAACAAAGGCTGGCGCTTAGTTTCTTACATGATAGTATACATGTTTCAATGCCATTCTCCCAAATCATCCCACCCTCTCCCTCTCCCACAGAGTCCAAAAGTCCGTTCTATACATCTGTGTCTCTTTTGCTGTCTCGCATGTAGGGTCATCATTAGCATCTTTCTAAATTCCATATGTATGTGTCAGTGTACTGTATTGGTGTTTTTCTTTCTGGCTTACTTCACTCTGTATAATTGGCTCCAGTTTCATCAATCTCATTAGAACTGATTCAAATGATTTCTTTTTAGTGGCTGAGTAATACTCCATTGTGTATATGTACCACAGGTTTCTTATCCATTCATCTGCTGATGGGCATCTAGGTTGTTTCCATGTCCTGGCTATTATAAACAGTGCTGCAATGAACATTGGGGTACATGTGACTCTATCAATTCTGGTTTTCTTGGTGTATATGCCCAGCAGTGGGATTGCTGGGTCATAAGGCAGTTCTATTTGCAGTTTTTTAAGGAATCTCCACACTGTTCTCCATAGTGGCTGTACTAGTTTGCATTCCCACCAGCAGTGTAAGAGGGTTCCCTTTTCTCCACACCCTCTCCAGCATTTATTGCTTGTAGACTTTTGGATCGCAGCCATTCTGACTGGTGTGAAATGGTACCTCATTGTGGTCTTGATTTGCATTTCCCTGATAATGAGTGATGTTGAGCATCTTTTCATGTGTTTGTTAGCCATCCGTATGTCTTCTTTGGAGAAATGTCTGTTTAGTTCTTTGGCCCATTTTTTGATTGGGTCATTTATTTTTCTGGAGTTGAGCTGCATGAGTTGCTTGTATATTTTTGAGATTAGTTGTTTGTCAGTTGCTTCATTTGCTATTGTTTTCTCCCATTCAGAAGGCTGTCTTTCCACTTTGCTTACAGTTTCCTTTGTTGTGCAGAAGCTTTTAATTTTAATTAAATCCCATAAAATCCTAAAGACTCCACCAGAAAATTACTAGAGTTAATCAATGAATATAGTAAAGTTGCAGGATATAAAATCAACACACAGAAATCCCTTGCATTCCTATACACTAATAATGAGAAAGTAGAAAAAGAAATTAAGGAAACAATTCCATTCACCATTGCAACGAAAAAAATAAAATATTTAGGAATATATCTACCTAAAGAAACTAAAGACTTATATATGGAAAACTATAAAACACTGATGAAAGAAATCAAAGAGAACACTAATAGATGGAGAAATATACCATGTTCATGGATCGGAAGAAGCAATATAGTGAAAATGAGTATACTACCCTAAGCAATCTACAGATTCAATGCAATCCCTATCAAGCTACCAGCAGTGTTTTTCACAGAACTAGAACAAATAATTTCAAGATTTGTATGGAAATACAAAAAACCTCGAATAGCCGAAAAAAACTTGAGAAAGAAGAATGGAACTGGAGGAATCAACTTGCCTGACTTCAGGCTCTATTACAAAGCCACAGTCATCAAGACAGTATGACACTGGCACAAAAACAGAAATATAGATCAATGGAACAAAATAGAAAGCCCAGAGATAAATCCACACACATATGGACACCTTATCTTCGACAAAGGAGGCAAGAATATACAGTGGAGTAAAGACAATCTCTTTAACAAGTGGTGCTGGGAAAACTGGTCAACCACTTGTAGAAGAATGAAACTAGATCACTTTCTAACACCACACACAAAAATAAACTCAAAATGGATTAAAGATCTAAACATAAGACCAGAAACTATAAAACTCCTAGAGGAGAACATAGGCAGAACACTCTCCGACATAAATCACAGCAGGATCCTCTATGATCCACCTCCCAGAATACTGGAAATAAAAGCAAAATTAATCAAGCCTCTTTTCTGACCACAGTGTTATAAGATTAGATATCAACTACAATAAGAAATACTATAAGTGAAAGTGAAAGTGTAAGGGTTTCCCTGATAGCTCAGATGGTAAAGAATCCGCCTGCAACGTGGGAGAGCCAGATTCAATCTCTGGGTTGGAAAGATCCCCTAGAGAAGGGAATGACAACCCTCTCCAGTATTCTTGCCCATAGAATCCCATGGACAGAGGAGACTCATGGGCTACAGGCCATGGAGTCACAAGAGTTGGACACAACTGTGAGACTAACACTAACACTTTCACTAGAAGAAATACTATAAAAAACACAAATACATGGAGGCTAATAAATACACTTCTGAATAACCAAGACATCACTGAAAAAAAATCAAAGAGAAAAATTTAAAATACCTAGAAGTCTATGACAATGAAAACATGACAATTTGAAACCTATGAGATTTTGTAAACACAGTGCTAAGAGGGAAGTTTACAGTAATATAAGCCTACTTCAAGAAACAAGAGAACCATCAAATAAACAACCTAGCCTTATACATAAGGCATCTAGGGGGAAAAAAAAAAAAAAGAGCGCCAAAAAAATCTCAAAGTTAATAGGACAGAAATCCTAAAGATCAGAGCAGATATAAGTGAAAAAGAAATAAAGGAGACAACAGGAAAGATCAATAAAACTAAAAGGTGGTTCTTTGAAAACATAAACAAAATTGAAAAACCATTACCTGGACTCATCAGGAAAAGAAGGGAGAAGATTAAAATCAATTAGAAATGAAAGAGGAGAAGTTACAACAGGCAACAGTTAATCTCATATTAAACTTTGAAAAGGTCTCTCATAGCCACAAAAGTCACACCAACTGCTCTCGATCAGATCTGTCTGTAGTATCTATAGATTTGGATAGTTTTCTTCCCATAATCCTCAAAACATCTTGAGATTCTTGCTCCTGCCAGAAAGTGACTTCCCTTTCATACCTAGCAAGGCTGCTATGAACCCAGCAAGACACCAGCTAGTGTTTCCAACAAGCTTTATGGATCCAAAAAGTTCTTAGCTCTTTAAAGCTGTTTGATCATATTTGAGTCTACACATATTCTCAGGGATGATAAATATTTCAGTCAAAACCATGGTAATAGCACTGTTTCCAATTACATCCTGTTATAAGGACAAGAGATTTTTATTGAACTTATTCAGGTAACTAATTTGGCATAAAAATAAGAGCACTCCATAAGAGTTCTTACATTTTTGAGTGATCATGTAGAGAGAAAGTGTAAATATTTCAATTATGTTTACAAAGGTATAACTTACCAAATTGCTACATGTTATAATTAACTTAAAGGGAGAGATTTTCTTAAATCTGGAAAACAAAAGTTGAAAGCCAGTAATACTGGCAGAGTGATACTATCTAATACTAGACAGAGGTTAAAAGCATTTTAATTAGAATTCAACCTTTGTGAATATTTTTTCTTAAAAAAAAAAGAAGTTTTGAAAAAGCTCTAAAACCCTTGGTCAAATAGGATTATAGGTCACTGTGAAACAAAATTTATTCACTTAAACAAAGTGTCAGTAAATCTTTTCAAATGTAAATCATTTTAATGGTAATGAATCTATTATTCAAAGCAGTTAAATATTCCTACAAAACTTAACAGAGAAAAGAAAAAGGATGCGTGTGTTCACTCACCCATGTCCAGGAGAGAACTCCATAGACTGTAGCCTGGCAAACTCCTTTGTACATGGAATTTTCCGGGCAAGAATGCTGGAGCAGATTGCCATTTTGTTCTCCAGGTGATCTTCCCAACCCAAGGACTGAGCTTGAGTCTCTTGTGCCTCCTGCATTGCAGACAGATTGTTTACCACTGCACTATTTGGAAAGCCTTCTTAACACAGAGAGAAAAAAAAAAAAAA
>SJYT01031000.1:46525-122471 GCA_006410635.1 Cephalophus harveyi
ATTTCTCACCTCCACTGTATAATCATAAGGGATTTGATTTAGGTCATATCTGAATAGTCTAGCGATTTCCCTACTTTCTTCAATTTAAGTCTGAATTTGGCAATAAGGAGTTCATGGTCTGAGCCACAGTCAGCTCCTGGTCTTGTTTTTTGTGGACTGTATAGACCTTTTCCATCTTTGGCTGCAAAGAATGTAATCAATCTGATTTCAGTGTTGACCATCTGGTGATTCCATGTGTAACATCTTCTCTTGTGTTGTTGGAAGAAGGTGTTTATTATGACCAGTGCATTTTCTTGGCAAAACTCTATTAGTCTTTGCCCTGCTTCATTCTTTAATCCAAGGCCAAATTTGCCTGTTACTCCAGGTGTTTCTTGACTTCCTACTTTTGCATTCCAGTCCCCTATAATGAAAAGGACATCTTTTTTGGGTGTTAGTTCTAAAAGGTCTTGTAGGTCTTCATCAAACCATTTAACTTCAGCTTCTTCAGCATTACTGGTTGGGGCATAGACTTGGATTACTGTGATATTGAATGGTTTGCCTTGGAAACAAACAGAGATCATTCTGTCATTTCTGAGATTGCATCCAAGTACTGCATTTTGGACTCTTTTGTTGACCATGAAATAGCTACTCCATTTCTTCTGAGGGATTCCTGCCTGCAGTAGTAGATACAATGGTCATCTGAGTTAAATTCACCCATTCCAGTCCATTTTAGTTCGCTGATTCCTAGAATGTCAACATTCACTCTTGCCATCTCCTCTTTGACCACTTCCAGTTTGCCTTAATTCATGGACCTAACATTCCAGGTTCCTATGCAATATTGCTCTTTACAGCACTGGACCTTGCTTAGACTTATTTAATAATTCAAAAACTGGAATTTTTTGTTTAACTTAATTTAGAAAAACTCTAAAGTTTCAAGTTACAAAAAATCTAGAGTATCTGTTTTTCAGTGTACATACCAAAGCATAACTATTCTTAATGGATTCACCTTAAAACTTTTATCTTATTTATATTTAATTTACCTAAGGGTTTTATCATGCCAAATTAGTTTTCTTGCTGGCAAATTTTATAAAAGAAAAAATAAGATCTTGCTGACTTTCAATAAACCTTGGCACAGTAAAATTATTGTACTTAATGTTGATGACTCTAAAGGTATATCTGCATTAATTAAACCAATAAACTGAAACTAACTTTAATGTGGTTTATTATGTCATTAGTTAATTTCCTTTAAGCCAATTAAACAAATCAACTTTAGTAATGGCATTTGTAGTCAGGACCATATCATGTGTATAACAAGGGCATGCACACATACATACATTCATAGAGACACAGATCTCTCAGAACGTTTGAAAAGGCCTCTCCCCCCAAAAAAACACTTTTCTTCCTAGCCTCAGGAATTGGAGATAATCTAGATAACAGTAGGTAAGAGTTCTTGAGAGCCTGGGTGAAACATTCACATCTCAAGGTACAAGAAGAGAAAAACAGTTTCTCTTCTAAAATGACTTGTTCTCTTTGGGTCAGAATTCTAAAGATGTTGATCAAACTGTCTTTTTCTAACTGCTAATAAAAATTTCAGTTTTAGAACATCAAAAGAGCCCCATCTTGGACATATTCAGGGATAGATCTCCCTAAAGTTCCCAACTAAGTAAGGACTTACATGTTTCCATTCCATAAGTGTTGTACATAAACCCAGTTGAGGTTCTTATGGATTGCTGTCCATCAGGGAGCTATTTGGTCTTTGGAGTACAATATCCCATTATTAATTTGGTTGCTTAATTCAAATATGAGATATGATCGGAACAGCTTGAGGACAGTGCAGTGAATCAGGTATGTTGTGCTTCTGAGTCTAGCTCCCCAGGAGTTAACCTTGGGTCAGTTAGACTCTACTGTGTCTTGGTTTCTCTCTTTGACCTCTAAAATTGCCTTGGGTGCTCAGAACACTGGGTGACCAGCCTTAATTGTGAATCCCTAGAAGAGCAGTATTTACTTAATGGTTGTAGAAGTGTTCACTGTGGGACTATTGCATATCAGGAATATTGATCCTCAGATATATGCTCTAGTTCTTAGCTTCCTGGGGACACCCTGTGGCTGGAAGGAGCAAATATCCCTTCTTTTTTGGAGCTGGATAATTCAATCTCATTTCACTAGCAAACAATTTGCTCTGACCATATATCTACCTGTCTTTTTTTTTAATTTGAGCCAAATTTAGCAAAACACAACAATCTGTGTTTCCCTGGCAAGATCTCTATAGGCCCTTACTTAGAAAATTCATCAGTGTCCTTTAATACGTCAATTGTGCGTGCATGTGTGTTAAGTTGCTTCAATCGTTTCTGACTCTTTCCGATCCTATGGACCATAGCCTGGAAGGCTCTCTCCATGGTATTCTCTAGGCAAGAATACTGGAGTGAATTGCCATGCCTTCCTCCAGGGAATCTCCCTCACCTAGGGATTGAACCTGTGTCTGATATATCCTGCATTAGCAGGCGAGCCCTTTACCACTTAGCGCCACCTCCAAATAAAACAACTCAAAAGAATTTTTTAAGATCAACACTTGAACGCTGAGATCCAGATGTCAGGCAAATGACTGAAACATGAGGAGTACTAAGAAGCCAGTGGGGATCAAAAGGGCCCAGGCTGATGCTGAGTGTCAGTTTGGAGTAGACTCCAGGTATCCTCTGGCAGTGTCTATAATATCCTGCTGACTATACCATTCAAATGTCAACAAAATTTCAATCAATAGACAAGCTAAGAAAGAAATGGAAATTTTTATTTGCATCAGCCTGAGAATTATAACTTAGGAGAGAGTCTTTCAAAGAGTATTTTACACATTAGAGGTCAAAGCAGTTATATAAGTTTTTGAAACAGGAGTTTATACATTAAAGTAACATACCATCCAACTAAGAGAGTAATGGGCCATTGTGACCCCTAACAAGATACTAACACATATATATGGAATTTAGAAAGAAGGTAACGATAACCCTGTATGCGAGACAGCAAGAGACACAGATGTATAGAACAGTCTTTTGGACTCTGTGGGAGAGTGAGAGAGTGGATGATTTCGTATTCAATGGCATTGAAACATGTATAATATCATATAAGAAGTGAATCACCAGTCTAGGTTCAATGCAGGGTGCAGGATGCTTAGGGCTGGTGCACTGGGATGACCCAGAGGGACGGTGTGTGTGTGTGGGGGGGGGGGGGGGAAAGAAAATAGTAGTTAGAGGGTATAAAATTCAGGCTTTTAAGGACAGAGTAAGTAAAGCATCAACATCTTCTGTGATTTCTTTGTTCTGTCCATCAGTGCTGAGATCTAATCTTGTGTCTAGCACATCTCAGCAAAAGGAGAAAAAAAGGACATTAAAAAGCAGAGAAACATGTATAATATCATATAAGAAACTAATCACCAGTCTAGGTTCAATGCAGGGTGCAGGATGCTTAGGGCTGGTGCACTGGGATGACCCAGAGGGACGGTGTGTGTGTGTGGGGGGGGGGAGTGTATGGGGGGTTTGGGATTGGGAACACATGTACACCCGTGGCAGATTCATGTTGATGTGTGGCAAAACCAATACAATATTGTAAAGTAAAATCAATCGATAAATAAAAATAAACAAAAAATAAACAAAAGAAATGATATCACATAAGGAGTTACTGTGCTGACACCAAGAAAAAAATATTTTGCTTTGTTTTTTTTTTTTGCCAGAAGGTATTCTTGGGTCTTTTAGGGATATCTAGCTAATGTGTAATGCAGATGCAGGATGCACACTAACAAGGAGGGGTAGAGGCTCAAATGGCAGAGAAAAGTCTATGTTCAATATTTCATGTTCTGCCTTAAAAATAATTTTATTTCATGTTTATTTCAATGGAAATTATGACAGATATAGAATTTTAAATAAAATTATCAGAGTAGAAGCAAGCAAGTGAGCAAAAGAATAATCTATTGTCACATTTGTTTATTCACTCATTTATTTACTTTGGACATTGCTTCTTATGTGCACAAAAACAGAAAATAAAAGTGAGACTGAAAAGCAAAAAAGAGTGGAATAGTTGTAATACCTGAGCAACATATTGATTGTCTAGCCTTTCAAAGACCAAACAGAGAAGTGGGCTTTACCTAAGACCTTATATGAATTTTATTGATTGTCAAAGAATGCTTTGAAATTTTTTGAAAACAGGGGACATTCCTGTCATTAAGGGCTGAAAATAGCAGTTTAAGGATAATTTTTTAAACAAATATTATCAAGATGTAACTGCAAACAACAAAGATTTTAGAACACAATTCTTGAGTTCAAAAAGTCAAGCCTTGCTTTAAGACTCAGTGTCCACAACTGTAAAATAACTAACAACAAGGCCAACCCCATAGAACTCTTGTGAATATTAAATGAAAATTAAGTGAAATCCACCATTTAATAAAAGTAATAATATATAAATGTAAAAAGTTTATAGTAGTTCTTGGGACATAATAAGTACTACATGTATTATTATCAAGCATTTTTATCAATATTATCATTAAGGGAGGGCTTATGGTACACATGATCAATTTCCTTCCACAACTTGTTTCTATCTAGTCTAGCTCTCAAATCTATCTTTAAAATTATTTATTTTTTAATTAAAGAATAATTGCTTTACAGAATTTTGCTGTTTTCTGTCAAACATCAGCACAGAAGTGCACCCATGTCCCGTCCTTCCCAAATCTCCCTCCCATCTCCCTCCTCACCCCACCCTTTCAGATTGTTACTGAGCCCCTGTTTGAGGTCGCTGAGTCATACAGCAAATTGCCATTGGCTACCAATTTTACATATGGCATTGTAAGTTTCCAAGTTACTCTCTCCATATGTCTCACTCTCTCCTTCCTCCCCGCCCCCCAACCCAGTGTCCATAAGTCTGTTCTCTATGTTTGTTTCTCCATTGCTGCCCTGCAAATAATTTCATCATACCATCTTTCTAGATTCCATATATATGCATTGAGTTCATTTCAGTCGCTCAGTCATGTCCGACTCTTTCCGACTCCATAAATCGCAGCACGCCAGGCCTACCCGTCCATCATCAACTCCCAGAGTTCATTCAGACTCATGTCCATAGAGTCAGTGATGCCATCCAGCCATCTCATCCTCAGTCGTCCCTTTCTCCTCCTGCCCCCAAACCCTCCCAGCATCAGAGTCTTTTCCAAGGAGTCAACCCTTCACATGAGGTGGCCAAAGTACTGTAGCTTCAGCTTCAGCATCATTCCCTCCAAAGAAATCCCAGGGTTGATCTCCTTAAGAATGGACTGGTTGGATCTCCTTGCAGTCCAAGGGACTCTCAAGAGTCTTCTCCAACACCACAGTTCAAAAGAGTCCAGTTCTAACTGTTGCTTCCTGACCTGCATACAGATTTCTCAAGAGGCAGGTCAGGTGGTCTGGTATTCCCATCTCTTTCAGAATTTTCCACAGTTTATTGTGATCCACACAGTCAAAGGCTTTGGCATAGTCCGTAAAGCAGGAATAGATGTTTTTCTGGAACTCACTTGCTTTTTCCATGATTCAGCGGATGTTGGCAGTTTGATCTCTGGTTCCTCTGCCTTTTCTAAAACCAGCTTGAACATCTGGAGGTTCACAGTTCACATATTGCTGAAGCCTGGCTTGGAGAATTTTGAGCATTACTTTACTAGCATGTGAGATGAGCACAATTGTGCAGTAGTTTGAGCATTCTTTCTCATTGCCTTTCTTTTGGATTGGAATGAAAACTGACCTTGTCCAGTCCTATGGCCACTGCTGAGTTTTCCAAATTTGTTGGCATATTTAGTGCAGCACTTTCACAGCATCATCTTTCAGGATTTGAAATAGCTCAACTGGAATTCCATCACCTCCACTAGCTTTGTTCATAGTGATGCTTCCTAAGGCCCACTTGACTTCACATTCCAGGATGTCTGGCTCTAGATGAGTGACCACACCATTGTGATTATCTGGGTCATGAAGATCTTTTTTGTACAGTTCTTCTGTGTATTCTTGCCACCTCTTCTTAGCATTAGTATGTGATATTTATATTTCTCATTCTTATTTACTTCACTCTGTATAATAGGCTCTAGAACTGACTCAAATGTGCTCCCTTTCATGGCTGAGAAATATTCCATTATATATATATGTACCACAGTTTCTTTAACCATTCCTCTGTCTATGAACATCTAGGTTGCTTCCATGTTCTAGATATTGTATGTAAATAGTGCAATGAACATTCTGGTACATGTGTCTTTTTTAATTTTGGTTTCCTCAGGGTATATGCCTAGGAGTGGGATTGCTGGGTCATATGGTGGTTTTATTCCTAGATTTTTTAAGGAGTCTCCCTCCATACTGTCTTAGATAGTGGCTGTATCCATTTACATTCCCACCAACAATGCAAGAGGGTTCCCACTTATATACACTCTCTCCTGCATTTATTATTTGTAGACTTTTTGAATGATGCCCATTCTGACTGGTGTAGGTGGCATCTCAGTGTAGTTTTGATATGCATTTCTCTGATAATGAGTAATATTGAATATCTTTTCATGTATTTGTGAGCCATCTGCATGTCTTTTTTGGAGAAACATCTGTTTAGGTCTTTTTCCCAGTTTTTGATTGGGTTGTTAGTTTCTCTGGCATTAAGTTGCATGAGCTGCTTGTATATTTTGGAAATTAATTCTTTGTCAGTTTTCTTTGCTATTAATTTCTCCCATTTCAAGGATCTTTTCAACTTGTTTGTAGTTTCCTTTGCTGTGCAAAAGCTTTTAAGCTTAATTAGGTCTCATTTGTTTATTTTTGTTTTTATTTCCATTAACCTAGGAGGTGGATGGGGTTTCCCTTGTAGCTCAGTTGGTAAAGAATCTGCCTGTAATGCAGGAGACCTGGGTTCAATTCCTGGGTCAGAAAGATATCCTGGAGAAGGAAATGGCCACACACTCCAGTATTCTTGCCTGAATAATCCTATAGACAGAGGAACCTGGCAGGCAATGTCCACAGTGTTGCAAGAGTCAGACAAGACTTAGCAACCAAACCATCACCACCAGGAGGGGGGTAATAGAGGATATTGCTTTGATATATTTTATCTAGTGTTCTGCCTAGGTTTCCCTCTAAGAGTTTTATAGTTTCTGGTTTTACATTTAAGTCTTTAATCCAATCTGAGTTTATCTTTGTGGATGATGTTAAAAAGTGTTCTAAATTAATTCTTTTACACATAGTTGTCCAGTTTTCCCAACACCACTTATTGAAGAGGGTATCTTTTCCCCATTGTATATTCCTGCCCTCTTTGTAAAACATAACGTACCCATAGATGCATGGGTTTATCTCTGGGTTCTCTATCTTGTTCCATTGGTCTATATTCTGTTTTTGTGCCAGTACCATACTGTCTTGATGACTGTAGCTTTGTAGTATAGTCTGAAGTCAGGAAGGTTGATTCCTCCAGCTCCATCCCTCTTTCTTAAGACTGCTTTGGCTATTCAGGGTCTTTTGTGTTTCCATATGAATTGTGAAAATTTAGTTTTAGTTCTGTGAAAAATTGGTAATTTGATAGGGATCACATTGAATCTGTAGATTGCATTTGGTAGTATAGTCATTTTCACAATATTGATTCTTCCGACCTGGGAACATGGAATATCTCTCCATCTATTTATGTCATTTTTTACTTCTTTAATCTGTGTCTTAGAGTTTTCCATATACAGTTTTTTCATCTCTTTAGGAAGCTTTTTTCCTAGATACTTATTCTTTTTGTTGTTATGGTGAATAGGATCAATTCCTTAACCACTCTTTGATTTTTCATTGTTAATATATAGGAATGCTAGAGGTTTCTCTGTACTGATCTTATATCCCATGACTTTGCTAAATTCACTGATTAGCTCTGGTAATTTTCTGATAGTTTATTTTTGGGTTTTCTATGTATGGTATCAGGTATCTTTCCTCTGCAAATTTTTGGAAGAGTTTCAGAAAAAAAAAAAAAAACCATCTATTTATGTCATTTTTTACTTCTTTAATCTGTGTCTTAGAGTTTTCCATATACAGTTTTTTCATCTCTTTAGGAAGCTTTTTTCCTAGATACTTATTCATTTTGTTGTTATGGTGAATAGGATCAATTCCTTAACCACTCTTTGATTTTTCATTGTTAATATATAGGAATGCTAGAGGTTTCTCTGTACTGATCTTATATCCCATGACTTTGCTAAATTCACTGATTAGCTCTGGTAATTTTCTGATAGTTTATTTTTGGGTTTTCTATGTATGGTATCAGGTATCTTTCCTCTGCAAATTTTTGGAAGAGTTTCAGAAAAAAAAAAAAAAGTAGGTATTAACTCTTCTCTAAATGTTTGATGGAATTACCCTGAGAAGCATCTGGCCCTGGTCTTTTGTTTTTTGGGGGGAGATTTTGATCACAGTTTTTATTCCAGTGTTTGTAATTGATCTGTTCATAATTTCTGTTTCTTCCTGGTTGAGCTTTTGGAGGTTTAAGTTTTCTAAGAATCTGTCAATTTCCACTAGGTTGTCCATTTTATTAGCATATAGTTGCTCATAATATTCTCTTATGATCCTTTGTATTTCTATGCTGTCTGTTGTAACCTCTCCCTCTTCATTTCTAAATTGGTTGATTTGATTTTTCTCCATTTTTTTCTTGAGAAGTCTGGTAATGGTTTGTCAGTTTTGTTTCAGTTCAGTTCAGTTCAGTCATTCAGTCATGTCCGACTCTTTGTGACCCCATGAATCGCAGCACGCCAAGCCTCCCTGTTCATCACCATCTCTCGGAGATCACTCAGACTAACGTCCATCGAGTATTTTTTTTTTTTCCCATCACTTCAGTTCAGTTCAGTCACTCAGTCATGGCTGACTCTTTGCGACCCCATGAATCACAGCATGCCAGGCCTCCCTGTCCATCACCAACTCCTGGAGTTCACTCAAACTCACGTCCATCGAGCCGGTGATGCCATCCAGCAACATAGTTGACATCAAATCTCATGACATTGTTATCAGAGAAGATACTTGATACAATTTAAATTTTCTTAAACTTATTGAAGCTTGATTAGTGGCCCATGATGTGGTCTATCCTGGAGAATGTTCCATGTCTACTTAAGAAGAAAGTGTATTCTGGATGGAAAGTCCTGAAGATATCAATTAGGTCCATTTTCTCTCATGTTTAATTTACAGTTTGTATTTCCTTATTGATTCTCTGTTTGATGATCTATCCATTGGTGTAAGTGGAGTGTTAAAGTCCCCTATTATTATTGCATTACTATCAATTTCTACTCTTATGCCTGTTAGTGTTTGCCTTATGTACTGAGGTGCTTCTATGTTGAGTGCAAAATATTTACAATTGTTTTGTCTTCTTCTTGGATTGACCCTTGATCATTATGTAGTGTCCTTCTTTGTCTCTTATAATATTCTTTACTTTAAAGTTTATTTTGTCTGAAGTCAAGATTGCCACTCTGGCATTCTTTTGGTTTCCATTCACATGGAATATCTTTTTCCATCCATTATTTTCAGTCTGTATGAGTTTCTAGCTCTGAAGTGGGTCTCTTGTAGGTAATAAATATATGGGTCTTGTTTTGTATCTAGTCGTTCAGTCCGTATCTTTTGGTTGGTGCATTTAATCCATTTACATTTAAAGCAATTATTAATATGTATATTCCTACTGGCATTTTCTTAATTGTTTCATGTTTGTTTTTGTAGGTCTTTCCTTTCTCTTGTATTTACTGTCTGTGTAAGTCCCTTTAGTATTTGTTGTAAGTCTGGTTTGGTGGTGCTAAATTCTCTTAACTTTTGCTTGTCTGTGAAGATTTTGATTTCTCCATCAATTCTGAATGAGATTTTTGCTGGGTAAAGAAATATTGGTTATAGATTTTTTTCTTTCTGTACTTTAAATATATCCTACCATTCCCTTCTGGTCTGTAGAGTTTCTGCTGAAAGATCCACTGCTAATCATATGGATTTTTCTTTGAATGTTACTTGTGGCTTTTCCCTTGATGCTTTTAATATTCTTTCTTTGTGTTTAATATATATTAGCTTGATTAATATGCATCTCAATGTGTTTCTCCTTGGGCTTATCCTGGAAGGGACTCTCTGAGTTCCTTGGATTTTATTGACTATATATTTTCCCACACTGGCAAACTGCAACTATAATTTCTTCAAAAATTTTCTCAGTGCCTTTATTTATTTATTTTTTCTTCTTCTGGGATCCCTATATCTCAAATGTTGGTGTGTTTAATATTGTCCCAGATGTCTCTGAGGCTGTCCTCAATTATTTTCATCCTTTTTCCTTTATTCTACTCTTCAGCAGTTATTTCCACCATTCTGTCTTCCAGCTCACTTATCCGTTCTTCTGCCTCAGTTATTCTGCTACTAGTTTCTTCCAGAGTATTTTTAATTTCAATAATTGTGTTATTAATCTCTGTTTGCTTATTCTTTATTTTTTCTATGTCCTTGGTGATTGTTTAAATATGTTAATTCTTTCTTGCATCTTCTTTCTTTTTCCAAGTCTTCGGAACAACTTTAGTACCATTATTCTAAATTCTCTTTCAGGTACATTGCTTATTTCCTCTTCATTTATTTGTTCTTGTGAATTTCTATCTTGTCCCTTAATCTGTGCTGTATTTCTGTCTTTTCTTTTTTTTTCTTTTTTTGTCTAAATTGCTCTGCTTGAGGTCTCCTTTACTCAGGCTTTAGGGTTCTATTCCTTCTTCTTTTTGGTTTTTGCCCTTGGAGAGAAAGGCTGGTTGAATGGTGTGTGCTGACTTCTTCTTAGGGGTGACTTGTGCCAGTATTTTAATATTTAAGAATGAATTTTTGTGAGTCACCATTTCCTCACAAACCAGAAGGGAAGATGTTTCTCTAGTGCCTATTACAATGCTTGGCCCAGTGCAGAAGCTTAGTCTGTGATCTTGTGTTTCAAAAGTCAAGATTTGTGCAGCAGCAACTTCTTTCAGACCCTCTTAAGAGTTTCCTATTTTTAACTATTTACTGCTTCTTGTTAATTTTACACTGCTAAATAATATTATAGTATTTGATTTATCAACTTGTAAGTTGTATCCCCACTTTTTTTCCCTTATTCCTGAATCACTATTCTCATTTCTCCTATGAACAACTCTGGAACTTCATGAAGTGTATCTCTAAACATCCATTACTTATTCATTCAAACCAGGCAATATCCCTTGACTCATAGGTTAAAGAAAATAATCATATTAAAGAAATTGATTTTAAGCATAATTTTACAGAAGCTGGAAAAACAAATTATGCAGCTAACATTTATATAGAAATCATACTAAAACAATGTCATGAACCTCTGTCCATAGTTCATCAGGCACTCTATCTATCAGATCAATCCCTTAAATCTATTTCTCACCTCCACTGTATAATCATAAGGGATTTGACTTAAGTCATACCTGAATGGTGTAGTGGTTTTCCCTACTTTCTTTAATTTAAGTCTGAATTTGGCAATAAGGAGTTCATGGTCTGAGCCACAGTCAGCTCCTGGTCTTGTTTTTTGTGGACTGTATAGACCTTTTCCATCTTTGGCTGCAAAGAATGTAATCAATCTGATTTCAGTGTTGACCATCTGGTGATTCCATGTGTAACGTCTTCTCTTGTGTTGTTGGAAGAAGGTGTTTATTACGACCAGTGCATTTTCTTGGCAAAACTCTATTAGTCTTTGCCCTGCTTCATTCTGTAATCCAAGGCCAAATTTGCCTGTTACTCCAGGTGTTTCTTGACTTCCTACTTTTGCATTCCAGTCCCCTATAATGAAAAGGACATCTTTTTTGGGTGTTAGTTCTAAAAGGTCTTGTAGGTTTTCCTAGAACCATTCAACTTCAGCTTCTTCAGGGTTACTGGCTGGGGCATAGACTTGGATTACTGTGATATTGAATGGTTTGCCTTGGAAATGGACAGAGATCATTTTGTTGTTTCTGAGATTGCATCCAAGTACTGCATTTCGGACTCTTTTGTTGACCATGATGGCTACTCCATTTCTTCTAAGGGAATCCTGCCTGCAGTAGTACATATAATGGTCATCTGAGTTAAATTCACCCATTCCAGTCCATTTTAGTTGGCTGATTCTTAGAATGTCGACGTTCACTCTTGCCATCTCTTGTTTGACCACTTCCAAATTGTCTTGATTCATGGACCAGACATTCCAGGTTCCTATGCAATATTGCTTTTATAGCAGCAGACCTTGCTTCTATCACCACTCACATCCACAACTGGGTATTGTTTTTGCTTTGTCTCCATCCTTCATTCTTTCTGGAGTTATTTTTGCACTGATCTCCAATAGCATATTGGGTACCTACAGACCTGGGGAGCTCCTCTTTCAGTATCCTATCATTTTGCCTTTTCATATTGTCCATCAGGGTTTCCCTGGTGGCTCAGAGGTTAAAGTGCCTCCCTCCAATGCAGGAGACCTGGGTTCGATCCCTGGGTTGGGAAGATCCCCTGGAGAAGGAAATGGTAACCCACTCCAGTATTCTTGCCTGGAAAATCCCATGGGCGGAGAAGCCTGGTAGGCTACAGTCCATGGGGTCGCAAAGAGTCGGACACGACTGAGCAACTTCATTTCATGGGGTTCTCAAGGCAAGAATACTGAAGTGGTTTGCCATTCCCTTCTCCAGTGTACAGGAGACAGGGATCAAGACCATGCCCATGGAAAAGAAATGCAAAAAAGTAAAATGGCTGTCTGGGGAGGTGTTGCAAATAGCTGTAAAGAGAAGAGAAGCGAAAAGCAAAGGAGAAAAGGAAAGATAAAGCATCTGAATGCAGAGTTCCAAAGAACAGCAAGAAGAGAAAAGAAAGCCTTCCTCAGCAATCAATGCAAAGATATAGAGGAAAACAAAAAAAATGGGAAAGACTAGAGATCTCTTCAAGAAAATTAGAGACACCAAGGGAATATTTCATGCAAAGATGGGATCAATAAAGGAAAGAAATGGCATGGACCTAACAGAAGCAGAAGATATTAAGAAGAGGTGGCAAGAATACACAGAAGAACTGTACAAAAAAGATCTTCAAGATCAAGATAATCACGATGGTGTGATCACTCACCTAGAGGCAGACATCCTGGAATGTGAAGTCAAGTGGGCCTTAGGAAGCATCACTACGAACAAAGCTAGTGGAGGTGATGGAATTCCAGTTGAGCTATTTCAAATCCTGAAATATGATGCTGTGAAAGTGCTGCACTCAATATGTCAGCAAATTTGGAAAACTCAGCAGTGGCCACAGGAATGGAAAAGGTCAGTTTTCATGCCAATCCCAAAGAAAGGCAATGCCAAAGAATGCTCAAAATACCACACAATTGTACTCATCTCACATGCTAGTAAAGTGATGCTCAAAATTCTCCAAGCCAGGCTTCAGCAATACATGAACTGTGAACTTCCAGATGTTCAAGCTGGTTTTAGAAAAGGCAGAGGAACCAGAGATCGAATTCCCAACATCTGCTGGATCATGGAAAAAGCAAGAGAGTTCCATAAAAATATCTATTTCTGCTTTATGGACTATGCCAAAGCCTTTGACTGTGTGGATCACAATAAAGTGTGGAAAATTCTGAAAGAGATGGGAATACCAGACCACCTGACCTACCTCTTGAGAAATCTGTATGCAGGTCAGGAAGCAACAGTTAGAACTGGACATGGAACAACAGACTGGTTCCAAATAGGAAAAGGAGTATGTCAAGGCTGTATATTGTCACCCTGCTTATTTAACTTCTATGCAGAGTACATCATGAGAAACGCTGGGCTNGGTCAGGAAGCAACAGTTAGAACTGGACATGGAACAACAGACTGGTTCCAAATAGGAAAAGGAGTATGTCAAGGCTGTATATTGTCACCCTGCTTATTTAACTTCTATGCAGAGTACATCATGAGAAACGCTGGGCTGGAAGAAGCCCAAGCTGGAATCAAGATTGCCGGGAGAAATATCAATAACCTCAGATATGCAGATGACACTGACTGCCCTTATGGCAGAAAGTGAAGAGGAATTAAAAAGCCTCTTGATGAAAGTGAAAGAGGAGAGTGAAAAAGTTGGCTTAAAGCTCAACATTCAGAAAACGAAGATCATGGCATCTGGTCCCATCACTTCAAGGGAAATAGATGGGGAAACAGTGGAAACAGTGTCAGACTTTATTTTTGGGGGCTCCAGAATCACTGTAGATGGTGACTGCAGCCATGAAATTAAAAGACATTTTACTCCTTGGAAGAAAAGTTATGACCAACCTAGATAACATGTTGAAAAGCAGAGACACTACTTTGCCAACAAAGGTCCATCTAGTTAAGGCTATGGTTTTTCCAGGGGTCATGTGTGGATGTGAGAGTTGGACTGTGAAGAAAGCTGAGCACCAAAGAATTGATGCTTTTGAACTGTGGTGTTGTAGAAGACTCTTGCGAGTCCCTTGGACTGCAAGGAGATCCAATCAGTCCATTCTCAAGGAGATCAGTCCTGGGTGTTCTTTGGAGGGAATGATGCTGAAGCTGAAACTACAGTACTTTGGCCACCTCATGCAAAGAGTTGACTCACTGGAAAAGACTCTGATGCTGGGAGGGATTGGGGGCAGGAGGTGAAGTGGATGACAGAGGACGAAATGGCTGGATGGCATCACTGACTCGATGGGCGAGTCTCAGTGAACTCCGGGAGTTGGTGACGGACCTGGACGCCTGGGGTGCTGCAATTCATGGGGTTGCAAAGAGTCGGATACAACTAAGCAACTGAACAGAACTGAACTGAGTACTAAAACACTTCTCATGGAATTTATTTAATTTCTAAACTACCAGAATTAGAAATTCTTTACTTTCTAGTTGTCTGACCTCATAGGAAATTTTTGTAAGAAAACATAGATATGTGAGCTTATGTAATTGTTACTAAATTTAACCAGGGTTTCAATCAGTAAACAAACTACATGCTATTTAAAATTATAGTATAAATATATGTTGCTGCTTGAAAGGAAATGTATATATTGAATTGCCAAAATTTTATATGAAAATCTTAACATTTTGCATTAACAAAGGTGAGGTTTGAACTGTACTGACTGCAACTTTCTTTAACATGCATGAAAATTCAGACGGATCAATGGATGTGCAGATAGAATGATAGAAGAATGGGTATGTGATAAAGAAAATGTAACAAAATGCCAACAATTATAATATCCTGATGGTAGGTATATACGATTATTTCAACTTTTCTGCACATTTCAGTTTTTATCATGAGATGTCAAAAAAATAAAAAGTCCAAATTTTATTCTATCAACATTGAAAATGCATGGAGGTAGTTTATGCACAGAATTACATGTTTTTCCAGAAAAAAGAAAGAACATTTTCCTGTTTAAATTCTAAAAGCATATTCCAAGATCATAGAAGTATTCATCATAAAATAGCAATTTTAAAAGTCTATTCACATTTAATGTAGATGTTAATCATTAACAAATTTGATAGTTTAAAAGATCAATGTGACTTCTATAGGTCATAGTTGTTTTTTTTTTTTTTCTAGTAACCCTCTAGAATTATGACTTTGCATCATATTGAATCTGTGCAAAATTGACCTGTGCTTGATCTGTGATACAGATTTTCTTAATCTTATCTCTTAAGAGTTATTTTATTTATTCATATTTTAATATTAGTGTCAGAAATGTCAATAACAGCATTTAGTTTTGTATTAAAGTATAAATATCTCTTAATCCAAGTTGAGAGAACAGTATTCCAGGAAGAAAACAAGACACAAAATTATAAAAATATGAAGGCTGTTTAGGAAACAGTAAGTGTCAAGTATGGCTAGAGCAAATATGAGGGGATAAATGGAAACAATGAGTTTGAAAATGTGGTTGTTTCTCAGTCACTTAGTTGTATCTGAATCTTTTGCAACTCTGCAGACCTAGCTCACCAGGCTCCTCTATCCATGGGATTTTCCAAGCAAGAATAGTTGAGTGGGCTGCCATTTCCTCCTTCAGGGGATCTTCCTGACACAAGGATTGTATATGTGTTTCCTGCATTAGCAGGAGCATTCTTCAGCATTGAGCCACACAGGGATCCCCTCAAACTTTCAGTAAGTTTTGTAAATGCAACCTCTTCATTCTATACTTCTTTGCACAGACTCCTGATAATCTTGGAATTACTACAAGGAGGTGTTGTGCATCATTTACCAGAATAAGCATAAAAATTCAAGAAATTTTTGGAATTGAAAAACAACAGTTAACCAGGTATAAAATGGCAAACTTTCTTTCTCTATTTCTTTTTTCTTAACTTATGTTAAAGTGTTAAGTGAAATGCAGTTAATAAAACTAAATGAATATGTTTTCCCGAAAACCAAGTCACAGGTGAGAATAGAAATATTGGATGAGAATAAGATTCTTTAAAGACTTCCCTGGTAGCTTCGTGGTAGAGAATTCACCTACCCATGCAGGATACATGGATTCAATCCCTGGTCAGAGAAGGTCTCACATGCTATGGAGCAACTAAGTCCATTCACCATGTGCACCACAACTACTGAGCTGTGCTCTAGAACACAAGAACCATAACAACTGAAGCTTGTGTGCCTAAAGCCTGTGCTCCCCAACAGGAGAAGTCACTGAGTGAAAAGTCCATGCATAATAACTAGAGAGTAGTCTCCACTCACTGCAACTAGAGAAAAAGCCCACAGAGCAGCAAATATGCAGCACAGCCAAAAATAAATAAATAGATTCATATATAAAGAAAGATACATGAAGAAAACAAGAAAAGCTGGACCCTAGTGCTGTCTTAAGCACCAGTCAGCTCTGTGATTTTGTAGAGTGTCCTTTTTTTCTTCTAGACTTCATTTACTAACCCTTGCAGTGGATTCATTAAACCAAATGATTTCTAGTGTTTTTCCCCAACTCACAATTTTATAGAATCCTAAAAAAAATAAATGTTTGTTGTAACTATATGCATGAGAACTATTTTCTTGAAGAAGCAGAGTACATCCCAAAAATATTAAAGATCTTCCTCATTCAATGAGATTCCTGTACAGTCACTACAGTAGAGTGATTATTGAGAGGATTAATGGCATAAACCAGTAAACTTTGGGGCAAAGTTCATCTTTAGTAATAGGAAAATCAACTAGAAGAAGGAGAAGGCAGAAGAAAAAGGAGGAAAAAAGAGAACAGTGGCAACTTTTAATGACTAGGAGTACTTCTCATATACTTCTAAGAGAAGTACCTCCTTGGAGAATCAGCCAACTTAAGATTTCTCTGTTTTCAGTAATGTTCTTAATTTCAGTAATTTAAGTGAGTTGCCCTAGTTGATCCTCTAAATTGGTTTTATTACCAATTACAAGCTCATACTGCTCACCACATGACAGATCAATAGCCTGAGAGACTAATTGTTCAGTCAGGGAATAGCAACTATTTGGAAAGTCAGCAGTCATCAAAGATGGAGGAGAAACTAGTGTCCGAAAGAGCCATCTTACACATGTCAGAATTCAAGCTTCTTTTACACTAAAAGTGGAGGAGATGTTGCAGGCTGTTGTAAACTTCTTGGTGCTGGCCAGACCCCAGAAGAGATGTGATAATTCTTTGTTCTTGAAGATGTCCTTGTGGGTCTGGTCACAATGTTTCTGTAAACCTCCAACAAGACAAACACTTTTCTCCATTCTGAAATTATTTCTCTATATATAAACAAAAGTGCTATTCTTTTAAGGTCAAACCTGGGAGGCAGGGCCTTAAGAAAGGGCTATCTTGTATATTTCAGGCTACGGCCTTGCTCCTTAGAAGAAAAGCTGGGACCAAACTAGATAGCATATTAAAAAGCAGAGACATTACTCTGCTGACAAATTCCTGCTTAGTCAAACCTGTTTTTCCAGTAGTCATGTATGGATATGAGAGTTGGACTATAAAGAAAGATGAGCACTAAAGAACTGATGCTTTTGAACTATGGTGTGACAGAAGACTCTTGAGAGTCCCTTGGACTGCAAGGAGATCCAACCAGTCCATCCTAAATGAAATCAGTCCTGAATATTCATTGGAAGGACTGATGATGAAGCTGAAGCTCCAATACTTTGGCCACCTGATGAGAAGTGCTGACTCATTGGAAAAGACTCTGATGCTGGGAAAGATTGAGGGCAGGAGGAGAAGGGGACAACAGAGGAAGAGATGGTTGGATGGCATCACAAGCTCAATGGACACGAGTCTGAGTAAGCTCCAGGAGTTGATGATGGACAGGGAAGCCAGGCGTGCTGCAGTCCATGGGGTTGTAAAGAGTCAGACACAACTGAGCAAATGAACTGAACTGATAGGCAGCATTCTTTTACAAAGGTGCAAAGCCATCATGACTAAACACAGGCAGCCAACCACAAAGGTTACAGTTAAAGGAATAGATTCAATTTGTTTAGATCTATTTTTTGTTCTCCTTTACAGTTTTGTCTGCATGGAGCTTTGTGTGTATGTGTGTTTAGAATAGCTGCATGTTTTGACTACTTTATCATTGCCACTTTATGTGGTAATCTTTTAGCTTATTCTATTCATTCTACTTCTTTTACTTTCACTTTTAAAAGTGGGAAAAGAACTGGCAGAGTGATGGAGGTGGTTATGTGAATAGTCCATGCCCAAAAGAGAATGAATACTTCCACTTCAGTTAGCTCTGCATAACCCGGAGATCAGAGCATGAGGCTAAATTCAGTCACTTAGGGCATGCTAGAAGCTCTATACTATTGTATTTTATACTTGAAATTTTCAAGAATGAGCTGAAGTTTTCTCATCACACACACACAAAAGGAATTAAATAGCTTGGAGCTAAGTGAGGTGATGGACATGTAAATGAGCTTGATTGTGATGATCATTCTACAATATATACATACATCAAAACATTAAATTCAACACCTTAAATACATATCACTTCTATTTATCAAATTTACCCATATAGAGGTGAAATAAATAAATGAGAGGGAAGGAAGTATTGCTAAATATGGGAAGGGTAGAAGGGGATACTCCCTTGCGAGCCTCTCTTCTTGGTAAAGACACAAAGAATCTGAAGTCTTACCCTTGTCAAAACAAGGTTATTAAGGAAAGAACAGAAAGAACACCTCAAAGGTGTGGTAGACCAAGCCAAGAGAGACATTCATGCCAGAATGAAGTTGTACAAGGCTTAATCAAGACAGGGCTTTCACATACTCATCTAGGTGGGCATGGTAATAGTTTTGATTGACAGTTACAAGTTATATAACAGAACATATTGCACATATTTTCCCATATTTCAGTCTGTTATGATCAGATGTATGTATATATAGAATATTTATAAACCCTTAGTGAGATCTCAGATGCTTAAGTTCACTTGAGGACACAGCTGTGCATCAAGGGTGCATGTGCCAGGGCTGAAAAAGCCACTATGGTTAGTTCCTATCTACTGTGTGCCTAGGGTGCATGTTCTGGAGTTGGAAACATCTTTGTGGTTATTTTGTAGCATATCTGTGAGCTCTCCCTGGGCTGCATTGGAGCTTGTCTGGACTGGGGTTTAGAGATCAGCCTGCATCTTTTTCAGTTAGGCCACCCCTTGTTGCTTATGCCTAACTTCCTATCTAACAAAAAGATGGCGGTTATAACAGAAAACACATATACACACACAAAAACACAGAGACTAAAAAGAAGATGAAGAAAAAAAGGAGGAGAAAGATAAGAGGAGAAAGAAAGAAAACATTTACACGGGTAACTCAGAAGAACTCACTGCCAAAATTTCTGCAAAGAAACTTTGGGGTAAGGAATATTTTAGTCAACATTCTTATCACTTCAAAATTCTCTTTTCTGAGTTGTTGTAAAGATTAGATGAGATGATACATACAAACTGCACATTGTCTGAAACAAGTTGAAAAAAAGTGAAAGTGTTAGTCACTCATTCATGTCTGACTCCTTGCTAGTCCATGCACTATAGGCCACCAGACTCCTATGTCTATGTAATTCTCCAGACAAAACTACTGGAGTGGATAGCCATTCTCTTCTCCAGTGGCTCTTCTCAACCCAGGGATTGAACTCAGGTCTCCCACATTGCAGGTGGATTCTTTACCCTCTCAGCTACCAGGGAAGCCCATTGTCTGAGACAAAGTGAGTGATCAATAAATGTTAGTCTATTTATTGAGCTAGTTCTTACAACATTCCTAAAATTTATTCTTTTAGATTGAATACCATCTTTGTTATATCATTCAATAAATAAGCATGAACTTTATCTGATTCTAAAATCTGCATGCCTTCTATATCAGTATCCCTAAAATAAGACCCTACTTTCAAAAGCAATTGGGAAAAAAAATAGCAAAAGCATGATGATATAACAAAACCTATATACCCAAGACAAAATGAATCTGGACAATTTTAGAGTATTCAGATCTTCATGGATTGATTGTTTTCTTCTGCAACTAAATTGTGAAAGTGAAGGAACTATTTGTGTAGTTGCTTTCCATTTAACTTACTGCATGTGGTAAATGGTTATAACATTTTTGTAAGATTTCATGAGTCAGGAAAATAAGAAAAATAATGAGAACGTGCATAAATCAAAGATATCTCCCCAGAGATATCTGTGGAGAAATGTCTAGATTAAAAAAAAAAAAAAGTGTTCTTTTAAGGACAAAAAAATTTCAAACTCATGAGGCCCAAGAAAAACAACTAGGGCACAATTATGAAACATTTTTAAAATACAATTCAATTTTTTTTGATCTACAGAAAAAGAAAATACTCAATTTTGTGAAAATGTTCAAAACTGAAAAATATAACTGCAACTCCCAGTGAGATACAGCAAAAATATTACAACTTGCAATGCGTTTTACTCAAACTCTGAACTATATTTGATGTTTGAAAAAGTTTGTTATAATTAATATCACTGCTTTGAATGTCAAAAGAATTAATGATTAGTCTCTGATTATAAAGAGCTATCTATCATGGTTATTACATTAACATTCAAAAGCAACTTGCTTTATTAAAACTTTTTTTTAAATTGTCAATAACAATCTTTAAATCAATGACTAGTATTTTTAGCATTAAGAATTATATATAGGTCACTGGATTTCTTATTGGAGCTGTGTTCTGTAAGTATACTATTCAGGCATATGATCCATTTCAAAAGAGTGAAACTCCTTAAATAAGGTCTTGACATTGCCATTTATGCTGTGTGCACTTATGTCTACAATTACCTAAATAAATTAGAAACAGTTTTGAAATTTGAAATGTAGATTATATGACCAATAATTGTCTAATCTAGGTCATAAACTTTTTTTTTTTAAAGACACATTGGTCTTGGTTAAAATGCCATAATATTTTCCAAAGTTACAAGATAGTTATTTATGAAAATTAACTAGATTGCCAAAACCCTGAATGTTACAATTCCCTTGGTCAGTTTGTGAATTTTTGAAGATTTAAAATTATCCTTGATATTATGAACCTGGACACCTGAGCAAAGATAAAACTGATTAAAAGAAGACAATGGTATATTTAAGAAAAAATAATAATTAAGAACATTTAATAATCATTTGCTGCTTTTTAGTTGTTCAGTTGTGTTTGACTCTTTGGGAACTCATAAACTGCAGCACACTGGGCTTCCATGTCCTAGACTGTCTCCCAGAGTTTGCTCACACTCATGTCCATTGAGTTGATAATGCCATCCAGCCATCTATTCCTCTGTTGTCCCATTCTCCTCCTACCTTCACTCTTTCCCAACATTAGGGCCTTATCCAATGGGTTGGCTCTTTGGATCAGGTGGCCAAAGTATTGCAGCTTCAGCTTCAGCCTCAGTCCTTCCAATGAATATTCAAGATTAATTTCTTTTAGGTTTTACTGGTTTGATCTCCTTCATGCCCAAAGACTCTAAAGAGCCTTCTCTAGTACCACAGTTTGAAAGCATCAGTTCTTCAGTGCTCAGCAATATTTATGTTCCAGCTCTCACATCCATACATGACTACTGGATATACCATAACTTTGAATATAGTGACCTTTGCCAGCAATGTGAAGCCTCTGCTTTTTAACACACTGTCTAAGTTTACTATAACTTTTCTTCCTAGGAGTAAGCATCTTAAAACAAGAGCAAGCATCTTTTAATTTCATGATTATACTCACCATCCAGAGTGATTTTGGAGCTCAAGAAAATAAAATAGATCACTGTTTCCATTTTTCTCCATCTATTTATTTGCCAAGAATCGATGGGATTGGAGGCCATGATCTTAGTTTTTTGAATATTGAGTTTTAAGCCAGCTTTTTCACTTTCCTCTTTCATCTTCAAGAGGCTCTTTAGTTCCTCTTCACTTTCTGCCATAAGGGTGGTGTCATCTGCATGTCTGACATTGTTGATATAACTCTTGGCAATCTTGATTGCAGTTTGTGCTTCATACTGCCCAGAATTTCACATGATGCACTCTACATATAAGTTAAATATACAGCCTTGAAGTACTCCTTTTCCAATTTGCAACCACTTCATTGTTCCATGTCTGGTTCTAACTGTTGCTTCTTGACCTGCATACAGGTTTCTCAGGAAACAGGTAAGGTAGTCTGGTATTCCCATTTCTTTAAGAATTTTCCAGCTTGTTGTGATCTACACAAAGACTGGTGTAGTCAATGAAGCAGGAGTAGATATTTTTCTATATTTCTCTAGCTTTTTCTATGATCCAACAGACATTGACAATTTGATATCTGGTTCATCTGATTTTTCTAAACCCAGCTTGTACATCTGGAAGAGCTTGGTTCACATAAAGGGACATTTCTCCAAAGAAGATGTACAGGTGACTAACAAACACATGGAAAGATGCTCAACATTTCTCATTCTTCAGTTCAGTTCAGTTCAGTTCAGTCGTTCAGTCGTGTCTGACTCTTTGCGACCCCATGAATTGCAGCACGCCAGGCCTCCCTGTCCATCACCAACTCCCGGAGTTCACTCAAACTCACGTCCATGGAGTCGGTGATGCCATTTATTAGAGAAATGCAAATCAAAACTACAATGAAATATCACCTTACACCGGTCAGAATGACCATCATCAAAATGTCTAGAAAGAATAAATGCTGGAGAGGATGTGGAGAAAAGGGAACGCTCTTGCACTGTTGGTGGGAATATAAATTGATACATCCGCTATGGAAGATGGCATGGAGATTCCTTAAAAAACTAGGAATAAAACCACCATATGATCTAGCAATTCCACTCCTAGGCATATACCATGAGGAAACCAAAATTGAAAAAGACACATGTATCCCATTGTTCATTGCAGCACTATTTGCAATAGCTAGAAGATGGAAGCAACCTAGATGTCCACTGACAAATGAGTGGATAAAGAAGTTGTGGTACATATACACAATGAAATATTACTCAGCCATAAAAAAGGAACACATTTGAGTCAGTTCTAATGAGGTACATGAACCTAGAACCTATTATACAGAGTGAAGTAAGTCAGAAAAAAAAAATGTTGTATTCTTAACATATATATGGAATTTAGAAAAATGATATTGAAGAATTTATTTACAGGGCAACGATGGAGAAACAGACATAGAAAATAGACTTATGCACATGGGGAGAGGAGAGGATGAGATATATGGAAAGAGTAACATGGAAAATTATATTACCATATGTAAAATAGATAGGCAATAGGAATTTGCTGTAATGGCTCAGGGGGCTCTGTATCAACATAGAGGGATGGGATGGGGAGGGAGATAGGAGGGAGGTTCAAAAGGGAGGAGATATTTGTATACGTATGACTGATTTATGTTGATGTTTGACAGAAAACAACAAAATTCTGTAAAGCAATCCTTCAATAAATAATAAATTAAACAAACAAAAAGAATAGCTTGAAGGATTTTGAGAATTACCTTGCTAGCATTTGAAATGACCAGAATTATGGGGTAGTTTGAACATTGGCACTGCCCTTCTTTGGGATTGGAATGAAAACTGACATCATTTTCCAATCCTGTGGCCACTACTGAGTTTTCCAAATTTGCTGATATACTGAGTGCAGAACATTTACAGCAACGCAAATTTAGGGTTTGAAATAGGTTAGTTGCAATTCCACCACTTCTAGTTTTGTTTCTACTAATGTTTCCTCAGGCCCACTTGAATTCACACTCCAGCCTGTCTGGCTCTAGATGAGTGACCATACTATCATGATTATCTGGGTCATTGAGGCTTTTTTTTTTTTTTTAAAGGTTCTGTGCATTATAACCACCTCTTTTTAATCCCTCCTATTTCTGTTAGGTGCTATATCTATCTGTCCTTTAATATGCCCATCTTTGCATGAAATGTTCCCTTGGTATCTCTAATATTCTTGAAGAAATTTCAAGTTATTACCAATCTGTTGTCTTCCTCAATTTCTTTTCATTGTTCACTTAAGAAGACTTTCTTATCTCTCCTTTCTGTTCCTTGGAACTCTGCATTCAGATGGGCATATCTTTTCCTTTCTCCTTTGCCTTTCACTCCTCTTGTTTTCTAACCTATCTGTAAGGCCTTCTCAAACAAATTTTTGGCCTTGTTGCATTTCATTTTCTTGGGGAAGGTTTTGGTCACCACCTCCTGTACAGTGTTATGAAGCACCATTCACAGTTCTTCAGGCACTCTGTCTATCAGGTCTAATCCATTGTATCTATTTGTCACTTCTGCTGAATAATCATAAGGGAAAAGATTTAGATCATACCTGAATGGCCAAATGGTTTTCCCTACTTTCTTCAATTTAAGCCTAAATTTTGTAATACAGAGCTCATGATCTGAGCCACAGTCAAATCCTGATCTTGTTTTTGCTAACTGTAAAGAACTAAAATGCAGAGACATTACTTTGCCAACAAAGGTCCATCTAGTCAAAGGTATGTTTTGTTTTGTTTTCACTAGTCATGTATGTATATGAGAGTTGGACTATAAAGAAAGCTGATCACTGAAGAACTGTGATGTTGGAAAAGACTCTTGAGAGTCCCTTGGACTGCAAGGATATCTAACCAGTCAATCCTAAAGCAGATCGGTCCTGAATATTCATTGGAAGGACTGATTCTGAAGCTGAAACTCCAATATTTTGGTCACCTAATGTGAAGAACTTACTTATTGGAAAAGACCCTGATACTGGGAAAGATTGAGGGCAGGAAGATAAGGGGACAAGAGAGAATGAGATGATTGGATAGCATCACCGACTCGATGGACTTGAGTTAGGGCAAGATCTGGGAGTGGACAGGGATGGAGTGATGATGGACAGGGAGGTCTGGCGTGCTGCAGTCCATGGGGTCGCAAAGAGTCGGACACGACCTAGCAACTGAACTGAGCTGATAGAAATCCATCTTCGGCTACAAAGAATACAATGAATCACATTTCAATATTGACCATCTGGTGACATCCAAAAGGATGTTTGCTATGACCAGTGTGTCCTCTTGGCAAGCTTCATTAACTTGCCTGTTACTCCAGGTATCTCTAGACTTCCCAAGTCTTCATTCCATTCCCCTATGATGAAAAGGACATCTTTCTTGGTGTTGGTTCTAAAAGGTCCTGTAAGTCTTACATAGAGCCGTTCAACTTCAGCTTCTTCAACATGAGTGGTTGGGGTATAGACTTGGTTACTGTGACTTTGAAATGTTTGCACCCACGAACTGCCTGCAGTAGTAGATATAATGATCATCTGATTAAATTCACCTATTCCTGTCCATTTTAGTTCACTGATTACTAAGATATTGATGTTTGCTCTTGCCATCTCTTGTTTGACTACTTCCAATTTACTTTGATTCGTGGACTTAACATTCCAAATTCCTAAGCAAAATTCTTCTTACAGCATCAGACTTTACTTTCACTGCCAGAAACATCCACTACTGGGTACTGTTTCTGCTTTGATTCAGCCTCTTCATTCTTTCTTGAGCTATTCCTCTGATTTTCTCCAGAAGCATATTGGACACCTACCAACCTGGGAGGCTCTTATTCAGTGGAATATATTTTTACCTTTCCATACTGTTCATGAGGTTCTCAAGGCAAGAATGCTGATGTGGTTTGATATTCCCTTCTCCAGTGCACAGTGTTTTGTCAGAACTCTCCACTAGGACCCATCTATCTTGGGTTGCCCTGCAAAGCATGGCTCATAGTTTCATTGAGTTATACAAGGCTATAATCCATGTGATCATTTTGTTTAATTTTCTGTGATTGTGGTTTTCATTCTGGGGACCATGAGGTTGAAGTTCTTGCTTCTGTCTGCCCTCTGATGGATGAATGTTAGAGGCTTGTGCAAGTTTCCTGACGAGAGGGACTGGCTGTAGTTCAGGGCCATGCTCAATAAATATTTAATCCAATTTTCTGCTGATTGATGGAGCTCTGCCCCCTCCCTGTGTTTTGGCCTGAGGTGACCCAATCCTAGAGTCTACAGTGTCTATGTTAGGGCTATATGCTCTCTGATAAGGCCAGTGGTGTCCTCCTCAAGGAGGACTTATGTCAACTCACCGCATCTCCCAGGACTGCTGCGGTCAGCGCACCTGACCCCAGGAAGACCACTGTCAACCTATGCCTCTGCTGCAGACTCCCAAACACTCACAGGCAAGTCTGGCTCAGTCTCTTGTGGGGTCACTGCTCATTTCTCCTGGGTCCTGGTGAACACAAGGCTTTTGTTTGTGCCTTAAAAGAGTCTCTGTTTCCCCAGTCCTGTGGCAGTTCTGTAATCTAAATCCACTGATCTTCAAAGTCAGATTCCCTGGGGATTCCCAGCCCCTTTGCTGGATCCCCAAGTTGAAAAGTCTCCTATGGGGCCTAGACCTTCACAACAGTGCAAGAATTTCTTTGATATAGTTGTTCCAGTTCGTGGGTCTCCCACTTGGTGGTGCTACCATAAAGTTAATGGTGATATCCCACACGAGGACTTAGGGTTCACACCCTGCCTCCCAGGACTACTGCTGCACATGTTCTTGTCCCTGCACAGGCTACTGCTGACCCACACCACCACAGGAGACCCTCATTAAACCCCAGGGGAAAAAAAAAAAGACATTTGCTGTTTAAAGACAATAATTGGGCTTAGGTAGTATATGAAAAGGAGGGAAACATTCTTTTTATATATGCAAGTAGCCAGCTGGCCATCAAAAGATTATTCACTTCTTTCTTTCAACACAAGATAATATATGTTAAATATCCATCAGACTTTGCTGTACTGTAAACCCATTGGTCTTTTTCTAGTTCTTAATACAGGAAAAATAGAAACAGAGCTTTGAAGCTTCAGTGCAATATGATTTGAGATATATAAAGCAGACAAATTACTAGAGTATGGTTCACTTGGGGAAGGCAATGGCACCCCACCCCAGTACTCTTGCCTGGAAAATCCAATGGACGGAGGAACCTGGTGGGCTGCAGTCCATGGGGTCACTAAGAGTTGGACACGACTGAGCAACTTCACTGACCATGAAAGGAACTTTTAATACAATGAAAAACAAGAATACTATATACCTGACATGAAAACAAACACTGGATATTTATTATTTTTTCCTTTATTTTCCTGTTTTAAAAATCATTTTTAAAAAAGATACTTGCTTTGAATTCACACATCATTTGTGACACTTTAATTTTCCCATCAGTAGGAATCTGTTAAAGAATGATAGTAAAATTATGCAAACAAAATCATTTTGGTAAGAAAAAGAGTCATAACAGTCATCTAGCCATTCTTAAGGAAATCTCAGTCTTCTATGCTCCCATTCTTTTGTTAATTATTATTCCTAATTTCTGGAATATTTAGAATTCTGGAATAAAAATTCAACTTCTGGATTTTTTATTTTTGTCTTCCTTAAAGTTTAACTTTCAAATGTTTCCTGTTCTAATAATTCTCCCTAATTTCTCCTTGGGGAGGCCTCTTCATTTGGGTATATTCAACACAAGACATTTGTATTAGAACTATTTGTTCAGTCCTCTGTATCATATCATTTGGCTCAGGATTAGAAATTCAGATTATATTTGCATTTTAGTATCTCAGATAGATTAGGCCCTAACTTCTGTACACCAAATGAAATAATATCTCAAATTCATATTGCTAAGCTCAAATTTGACTGCTCTATGTTTGAAAGCCAATACTTGAGAGATAAGTGCTTATAGAAATAAAAATTTGCTTTATTGTGGGAGAAGATAGACATGTGTCTCAGAACTGACTCCTGAGACTTCCCAAGATTCTTTTCAGCCATGAAAGCTTTTAAAGGGAAAAGGGGGAGGTGATCTCAGTCAATCATTTTTAATAGGGGATCATATTATTTCCAATCTTCTGCTGCATGCAGGTTTATTGATTCCTTGTGATCTTTCTTTTGATACTACCTTGTTTCATGGTTTTCTCATGAGATTACTGAAGGGAAGCTGGGAAAATGATCTAGTCATCTGCTAATTACTTATTCTTCATTTCTACTTATTTAATACAAGGAAAGGATCAACAGATTAAGCAAGGCTTTTTGTGATCAAAAGATTTGAAAAGAACTCTTGGGCTAGACATGAATAGAGCCTGTGGGAGGGGGTTGGGTACCTAGTGTAAAAGTTAAGTTTAAAAAATAGCTTTGCTAGAGTGACAAGACAAAAGATCTCCTGCAGAGAACTGCTTCCTGCCAAGAGTTGCTTACAAATCCGCACTGTCACACGTGATTTCATTTCTATGCGATTATAGGTGAAGGTCTGTCTTCTGTAACTTCTTCTTGCTGACATAGGACATGGTATTCTTAGAATGGAAGATGACAATATGAATCTGTAGCACCTCTTTGCTGACAGTTAAGTTGCCCACTTACATGTATAGACAGAACAAGCTATAGTTACTTTTATGTTTACAAAGATACATATTATTACAAGCAATAGTATTAATTCCATTCTCTAGAGGCTTGCTCTTGTAATTGTGTTTTAGATTCAGTACTGCTCAAGATGGAGCAGGCTTGTGTCATAGCTACTGTCTGGTTATCATGATTATTAATTATCCTAATTATTAACTCTTTGAACCTCCTTTTTTTGACTCAGGGGAGAATTGGGAGACTTCAGCAACAAACAATAGGCAGGAGTCAGAGGGGCTTTCATACTGAGGAGGGCCTCATAGACTTCTACTCAGTTTTGTTCAGAATAGCTTAACAGTAATTCAAATACTGTTAAATATTTAATTAACAGTGCTAATTACTGTTAAGCAATTCAAATAAAGCGTGCCCTAGAATGACTGAATTTTTCATCTAAAATTTTAAATTTCCCTTTGTTATCATTTTATAATATATAATAAAAAGATGAAATAGAGTTTCTCACACCTATTGGTCTCAAAAACCTTTCATAATCTTAAAATTAATTGACAACTTCAAAGCCTTCTGTTTATATGAATTATGTCTATCGATAGGAGAAATTAAAACTGAGAAGACATTAAACACAAGAAAAAACACATTCATTAGAATGATGATGTCATCACATAATATGTAGACTCTGAGGAACCCCACTCTATACTCTTGAAAGAATGGGGGTAAAAAATAATATCTTAGAATTCTAGGAAAGTAATTTTGCTTTCTGGAACTTCTAAATACAGCTTTAGAAATTCCTTGGAGTCCCCAGATAATGCTCTGAAAAATTACTGCACCAGACTAATTAAGCTAATAGATAAAATCTAGAATTTTTATATTGCTTTATAGTTTCACAGTACTCTTGTTACTCCTGTATGCATTATTTCATGTTGTGCTCATGACAACTCAGGAAAAAAACATGTACTGAACTGAGAAATCAAGGCTTCAGCTAAATAGCTTGCTGAACAATGCTATGAGGATCAGAGTCAGATTTTAAATGAAGGTTGTAGACTTCTGATTCTTTATCCCTCATATAACATTAAATAGAAAGTATCACTGTGATCTTCAGAGTTTTCAGGGTGTTAATGAATAAATTTTGTTGTTGTTGTTGTTAAATTTATTCTCAGTTTTCCTCATTTTATCCTTTGAGTTATAACTCAATAGTGTCATTTTCTTCCTTTCTTTTTTATATTTTTCTTATTGTTTGCCACTATAACATGCTTCAGATTCATCCTTTATTTTATGTGCCATAAGCAATGTATGCATGCTCAGTTCCTAGGTTATGTCCAACTCTTTGAAACCCCATGAGATATAGCCCACCACATTTGTCTGTCCATGGGAATTCCCATGCAAGTGTACTGGAGCCTGTGGCCATTTCTTCTCCATGGGATCTTCCTGGGGGTCAAACTCACGTCTGCTGTTTAGCAGGTGAATTCTTTAGCACCGATCCACCAGGGAAGCCCACTATAAGCAGTAGTATCAGTCATTTTTTTTTTCATTTTTTTTTTCATTGAAAATGGTTTCTTTAATTGAATAATAGTATTTGAAAAACAAGATTCAGGTACCAGCTGCATTTGTTTCTACTGAATGACCACTGCCTCTAGGCCTCTAGAGCAGCCAAAGCTGTATGTATCATATGTGTGTGTGAGTGTGTATGTGTGTCTGTTAGTTGTTCAGTCATGTCCCACTTTTTGTGACCCCATGGACTGTAGCCCACCAGGCTCCTCTGTCCATCAAATTCTCCAGGCCAAGAATATTAGAGTGGGTATACATTTCCTTCTCTGGGGAACCTTCCCAGGGATCAAATCTGGGTCTAGATCCAGATTCTTTACCATCTGAGCCACCAGGGAAGTCTGTATATAGAAATATAGTACCTGTTTGTATATAGTAGTAAGTTTTCAGGCTAACCTATACAAAATAAGGCCTGGTGCAGGATTTAGGGCTCACCTCACTGTTAGAAAGCCCAATTCATAGTACTATCATTTTTCATTGAGTTCTATTACCATTAGTACTATAATTTCTACCATCTCACATTTAAATGCAACTTTTCATTTTAGAAAGTGCTTTGATATATATCATATTGTTCCCTTTCCAGACAGGTCTTGGTGGCAAGATGGTTTAAAACATTCCCAGTGAGCTAATAAATCTGTGCTTCATGTTTGCAAGGCTAGTTTATAAATAGTACCTTGGCTTTTCTTAAAAAAGAAAAAAAAAGCTTTTGGTTCTTGTTATCCATGATCACTCTGAAGAATGAGCTATAAATTGGAAAAAAAGAATATTATTGGATCTTCAACTCAGGAGAAGGAAGATCTTTGTGATCATTGGAGTTCATCTTATGAAATATCTATTAATTTATTGTTACTGTTGCCCAGTTACTAAGTAGTGTCCAACTATTGGTGACCCAATGGACTGCTGCATATAAGGCATCACTGTCTTTCAATATCTCCTAGAGTTTGCTCAAATTCATGTCCATTGAGTTGGTCATGGTATCTAATTACCTCATCGTCTGCCACCCTATTCTCCTTTTGTCTTCAATATTTCCCAGCAATCAGGGTCTTTTCCAGTGAGTCAGCTCTTTGCATCAGGTGGTCTAAGTATTGGAGCTTCACCTTCAGCAACAGTCCTTGAAATGAATATTCTGGGTTGATTTCCTTTTTAAGATTAATCCTTGATGTCCAAGGCACTCTTAAGAGACTCCTTCAGCACCACAATTTGAAAGCATCAATTCTTTGGTTCTCAGCCTCCTTTATGGTCCAACTCTCATATCTGTACATGACTCTTGGAAATAGCATAGCTTTGACCATATGGACCTTTGTTGGCAAAGTCATGTCTTTTGCTCATTAGAAGTCATTGAATACAATAAGCAGTGCTTCTGAGAATTAAAGCAAGAGCTTTGTTCAATAATCATCTCTTTGCAAATCAAAATGTATATCAATGATGAAAAATATAAAATAGAAAATTTCAAACAGGCCTCAAACATCATCTGATCTGACTGTGTCTCTTTGCAAATTAGAAACCTGAACTGTAGAGAGATTCATTAGCTTGTCTATGGCTAGGAATAAATCCTGGGTTTCCTGTCTTCCTGGATAGTTGTAGACATTTAAATCTGACCCTATAAACAGGATTTTTCTCAAGTGTCTCTGTCAGTTTAACATTCACAAAATAGCAATATCCTTATAGGATATGGATTCCTTTAAGATGTCTCCATATCACTGTCAGACTACTTGGAAAATATGCAAGTTAATGCAGATGATAGGGAAACCAGAGGCCCTGGTGGTTTAACATATAAGGAGCAAACTGAAATAGCACAGAAAATGGTGTTTGTAAATATCCTGAATAATTTTTGTGTGACTCAATTAATTTTAGGTGTGTATATATAGGCATGGTAGATCTAAGATTTTATACTCAAGAATTTATTTAAGAGTAAAATGAGAGTTATAGAACTTTTTATAAGAATGTTCCAAAGAAAAGGAGAGAATCAAGGGGCAGAATTCATAGAGAAACATACAGGCAGAGAAAATAATTAAATAATTTTGCAGAGACAAAAAGGATTTAAAGGAAGAAAGAAATATGTCCACAAAGCAAGCTTGATTTTTGCCACTCCTGATGAACAATTAAGAATTTAGTGATATGCAGCCACAAGTTGAAAAGCAATATAAGCAGTAAGAAATAATGGCATGAGTCATCAAATCCTGAAAGCTCATACCTGAATTTGACCAAAACACAAATAGCTGAATAGGAGAATAGCTGAGTAGATTCAGGGAAGACCTAAATCTTTAGGAAAATTTTAATAAACAAACATCAAATTCTGCAAGTAGGTGAGGTGAATTGGAAATGAAGATGGAAGTTGCCCAGAAATTGCCAATGAATAAATGTGTTCTGTGATATTTTGAGTTAATTAAATGTCTTATTGTAAGTTTGTGGTAAGAATGGGGGCTTCCCAGGTGGTGCTAGTGGTAAAGAACCCGCCTACCAATGCAGGGGAATTAAGAGACTTGAGTTTGATTCCTCAGTCAGGAAGATCCCACGGAGGAGGAAATGGCAGCCCACTCCAGAATTCTTGCCTGGGAAATCCCATAGACAGAGAAGCCTGGTGGGCTACAGTCTATGGGATTACAAAAAGTCAACACATGGTAAGAATACTTACACCATATTGAAGCTTTTTAGGAGTCTTATTAAATGTTTATATGCTGCTGACAATATTCCAGGAAAATAATCTGTGGTAAATCACTTCAGCCACGTTCAACTCTGTGCAACACTATGGGCTGTAGACCTTCAGGCTTCTCTGTCCATGAGATTCTCCAGACAATAAAACTGGAATGGGTTGCCATTTCCTTCTCCAGGGTCTCTTCCTGTCCCAGGGACAGAACTTGCATCTCTTACATTTCCTGCATTGGCAGACAAGTTCTTTACCATTAGTGCCACCTTGGAAGCCCCAAGGAAAATAATAACCTGGTATTAATGGAAGTCATAAAAATGTCCATGAAAACATATGTTATTAAAATAAATAAGTCTTATTGGTATCTTATTTAACTTTCTGAATCTCACATTTTAATTTTATTTAGAAGGTGGTCCAGTGGTACACAATCCATTTGCCAATGCAGGAGACACAAGAGACACAGGTTCAATCATTGGTAAGATCCCCTGGAGTAGGAAATGGCAACCCACTAAAGTATTCTTGCCTGGAAAATTCCATAAAATGAGGAGCCTGGAAGGCTATAGTCCATGGGGTTTCAGAGTTGAACACAATTGACTGACTTAGCATTCATACACATATGATTATCACTCTCCTAAGTGTTGTAAGAGAAATTTAGGGCACAAATGAGTACATAAGAATAGAACTATGCAATCATGTAAAAAACTCTGAGTCCTGAATTAGTGCTTATCTACTAACTTAGGAGAAAAATCTAACAACAACAAAAAAGTGAAGTGGTAAACTGAGAAGAGTAAATAGAAAGATTAGCATGGCCTAGAATAGAGAAAAATGTTTCATAAAAGTAGAAGTGAGTTTTAAAAGATAAATAGGAGTTGAGTAGATGATAAAAAAAAAAAAAAAACTGGTATGCTTTAGGTTTGGAAAAGATCACTGAGACAGGTAATAGCATGACCTGTATATATGGAAAAGTGAAGGAACAGGATGGGAATTATGAGAGAAATGCCCTATCCAGACTACCATGAATATATTAGAAAGCAATTGGATAATCTTATTTGTCAGCTTGACTGGGTCTCACTATACCAAGATTATTTATTAAACATTATTTCTGAGGATGTTTCTGGAAAATGTTAGCATTTAAACCAGTGGACTGAGTAAAATAGATCGTCCTCCTCAATGTGGATTGGCATCATCCAATCCATTGAAGACCTGAATAGAACAAAATGCAAGGGAAATATGAACTTACTATCTTCATTACTGTTAAAGCTGGGAGATCAATATTTTTCCCTCAGTGTTCTTTATTTCCAGGCCTTCAGAAACAGACTGGAATCTACACAAAGGCTATCTGGCTGTCAGGACTTTGAAAAGCACCACAAATTTTCATGGCAGTATAGAGTTGGAAATAGAGATGTAGATGTATATGTCAATATAGATATTCTATTAAATCTATTTCTCTGGAGAGTTCTGACTAACATAGCAATGCAAGATCATGTCACTTGAGTGTTATGAGACCAGATTATACAAAACTATGAGGTTCACAAGAGTTTGGGCTTGATGCTAAGAAAAATAAGAAGTCATTTATGCAGGGGAGAGACATGAAGGAAGCATTGTTTAAAGAATATATTTACAGAACGATCATACAGAATAAAGTGGAAAAGAGATAATATAATGGGTTATCTAAATTAACACAAGCAGAAGTGTATGAGTATCTACACCAAGGTATCAGTACTGAGAATATATGTCTGCTAATTTGAAAGAAGAAACAAAGTTTTGGTGTCAGTTTTCACATATGGAATAAAGTAGAAATATTTATTATAGGTAATGTCTTTTTTAAGATTCAGATACTCAAGAAAAAGTAGTGAATGATTATTAGAAATAGTTTGAAATACTTGATTAACTACAATTTGTGGAGGAAAATGATTTAGGTTTGGATTGAATTAAGTCTGAATAAGAATGTTGTGGTACAGAAAATATTTTTTGTCAAATCATATTTGATTTTTCTTTTGTGCTCACATGAAGATATTTATGAGTCAAAGTAGACTGAGATCATATGACTAGGTTTTTGGTTAATCAATTTTGGCTAATCAAATGTGGTAAGAAGGGATGTTTGCCATTTTCAAGTCTCTGTCTGATCGGGATGCCACACAATTATAGAGAAAAAGATCAGGATCCTTAAGTATACTATTTAAAAGAGAGCAATCTGCCCATATTTGGTGTGACATAAGTAGCAATAAGGGCTTCCCTGTTAGGTCAGCTGGTAAAGAATCTGCTTGCAATGAAGGAGATCCTGGTTTGATTCCTGGGTCAGGAAGATCCCTTGGAGAAGGGATAGGCTACCCACTCCAGTATTCATGGGCTTCCCTGGGGGCTCAGATGTTAAAGAATCCACCTTCAGTGTGAGAGATCTGGGTTTGATCCCTGGGCTGAGAAGATCCCCTGGAGGAGGACAGGGCAGCACAATTCAGTATTCTTGCCTGGAGAATCCCCATGGATAGAGGAGCCTGGCAGGCTACAGTCCATGGGGTCGCAAAGAGTTGGATATGACTGAGCAACTAAGCAAAGCACAGCGAGCAGCATTCTATTAAAGATCAGTGGAGAAATAACTCCAGAAAGAATGAAGGGATGGAGCCAAAGCAAAAACAATACCCAGCTGTGGATGTGACTGGTGATAGAAGCAAGGTCTGATGCTATAAAGAGCAATATTGCATAGGAACCTAGAATGTCAGGTCCATGAATCAGGGCAAATTGGATGTGGTCAAAGAGGAGATGGCAAGAGTGAATGTAGACATTCTAGGAATCAGCGAACTAAAATGGACTGGAATGGGTGAATTTAACTCAGATGACCATTATATCTACTGCTGTGTGCAGGAATCCCTCAGAAGAAATGGAGTAGCCATCATGGTCAACGAAAGATTCTGAAATGCAGAACTTGGATGCAATCTCAAAAACAACAGAATGATCTCTCTTTGTCTCAAAGGCAAACCATTCAATATCATGGTAATCCAAGTCTATGCCCCAATCAGTAACGCTGAAGAAGCTGAAGTTGAACGGTTTTATGACGACCTGCAAGACCTTTTAGAACTAACACCCCCAAAAGATGTCCTTTTCATTATAGGGCACTGGAATGCTAAAGTAGGAAGTCAAGAAACACCTGGAGTCACAGGCAAATTTGGCCTTGGAATGAGGAATGAAACAGTGGAAAGACTAATAGAGTTTTGCCAAGAAAATGCACTGGTCATAGCAAACACCCTCTTCCAACAACACCAGAGAAGACTCTACATGTGGACATCACCAGATGGTCAACACCGAAATCAGATTGATTATATTCCTTGCAGCCAAAGATGGAGAAGCTCTATATAGTCAACAAAAACAAGACCAGGAGCTGACTGTGGCTCAGATCATGAACTCCTTATTACCAAATTCAGACTCAAATTGAAGAAAATAGAGAAAACCACTAGCCATTCAGGTATTACCTAAATCAAATCCCTTATGATTATACAGTGGAAGTGGGAAATAGATTTAAGGGCCTAGATCTGATAGATATGGTGCCTGATGAACTATGTAATGAGGTTCGCGACATTGTACAGGAGACAGAGATCAAAAACATCCCCATGGAAAAGAAATGCAAAAAAGCCAAATGGCTGTATGGGGAGGCCTTACAAATAGCTGTGAAAAGAAGAGAAGTGAAAAGCAAAGGAGAAAAGGAAAGATATAAGCATCTGAATTCAGAATTCCAAAGAATAGCAAGGAGAGATAAGAAAGCCTTCTTCGGTGATCAATGCAAACAAATAGAGGAAAACAATAGAATGGGAAAGACTAGAGATCTCTTCAAAAAAATCAGAGATACCAAGGGAACATTTCATGCAAAGATGGACTCAATAAAGGACAGAAATGGTATGGACCTACGAGAAGCATAAGATATTAAGAAGAGATGACAAGAATACACAGAAGAACTGTACAAAAAAGATCTTCACGACCCAGATAATCACGATGGTGTGATCACTCACCTAGAACCAGACATCCTGGAATGTGAAGTCAAGTGGGCCTTGGAAAGCATCACTATGAACAAAGCTAGTGGAGGTGATGGAATTCCAGTTGAGCTGTTTCAAATCCTGAAAGATGATGCTGTGAAAGTGCTGCACTCAATCTGCCAGCAAATTTGGAAAACTCNATGGCAGAAAGTGAAGAGGAGATAAAAAGCCTCTTGATGAAAGTGAAAGAGGAGAGTGAAAAAGTTGGCTTAAAGCTCAACATCCAGAAAACGAAGATCATGGCACCTGGTCCCATCACTTCATGGGAAATAGTTGGGGAAACAGTGGAAACAGAGTCAGACTTTATTTTTTGGGGGCTCCAAAATCACTGCAGATGGTGACTGCAGCAATGAAATTAAAAGATGCTTACCCCTTGGAAGAAAAATTGTAACCAACCTAGATAGCATATTCAAAAGCAGAGACATTACTTTGCCGACTAAGGTCCATCTAATCAAGGCTATGGTTTTTCCAGTAGTCATGTATGGATGTGAGAGTTGGACTGTGAAGAAGGCTGAGCACCGAAGAATTGATGCTTTTGAACTGTGGTGTTGGAGAAGACTCTTGAGAGTCCCTTGGACTGCAAGGAGATCCAACCAGTCCATTCTGAAGGAGTTCAGCCCTGGGATTTCTTTGGAAGGAATGATGCTAAAGCTGAAACTCCAGTACTTTGGCCACCTCTTGAGAAGAGTAGACTCATTCTAAAAGACTTTGATGCTGGGAGGGATTGGGGGCTGGAGGAGAAGGGGACGACAGAGGATGAGATGGCTAGATGGCATCACTGACTCGATGGACGGGAATCTGAGTGAACTCCGGGAGTTGGTGATGGATAGGGAGGCTTGGCATGCTGCGATTCATGGGGTCGCAAAGAGTCGGACACGGCTGAGCAACTGAACTGAACTGAACTTGAAAGAATTTTACAAATAACCTTATTAGCTTGGGAAGCAAGTGCAATTACCTTGTAGTCTGAACATTCTTTAGTACTGCCCTTCTTGGGAATTGTGATGAAGATTGACTTTTCCAGTCCTGTGGCCACTGCTGAGTTTTCCAAATTTGCTGACATATTTAATGCAGAACTTTAACACCATCTTTTAGTATTTGAAATAGCTCAGCTGGAATTCCATCACCTCCACTAGTTTTGTTCATAGTAATATTTCCTAAGGCCCACTTGACTTCACACTCCAGGATGTCTGGCTCCAGGGTAGCGACCACACCATCGTGGTTATCCAGGTCAGCACCCAACTCCAGTACTCTTGCCTGGAGAATCCCATGGACAGAGGAGCCTGGTAGGCTGCAGTCCATGAGGTCGCTAAGAGTCAGCCACGACTGAGCGACTTTACTTTTACTTTCACTTTCATGCATTGGAGAAGGATATAGCAACACACTCCAGTATTCTTGCCTGGAGAATCCCAGGGAGAGAGGACCCTAGTGGGCTGCTGTCCATGGGGTCGCACAGAGTCAGACATGACTGAAGCGACTTAGCAGTAGCAGTAAGATCTATTTGGTACACTTCTTATGTGTATTCTTGCCACCTCTTCTTAATATCTTTTGCTTCTGTTAGGTCTCTACCATTTCTGTCATTTATTGTGCCTATTTTGCATGAAATGTTCCTCTGATAGCTCCATTTTTTTTTTAAGAGATTTCTAGTCTTTCCCCCTCTGTTGTTTTCCTCTGATTCTTTGCATTGTTTATTGAAGAAGTATTTCTTGTCTGTCTTAGCTTGATTTATATACCCTCTAATTGATTTAAAATTTTATAATTTTGACACCTTTGTTTCAGGAAATTGTTATTTTTAAGGAAATAACAATTAAAATGTTTGGGAATCCCACTGACTACACCTTTCTCTGCAGAGATGAACATCTCAAAATTGGTGAATAGCCATTCTGTGCTTAACTTTTGTGCTTTTGGTAAATTTATATGCATCCCTAATTTTTATCACTTTTGAGAAAAAATGAACAGGGAATGACATCTTTCAGTATTTCATTACATTTTTTGGCCTCTCAACATTGTTTTGTCATTTATTCTTGGTGCATATTTGTTTTGCTAATCCATTTTAACAGCTACATGGAACTTCATTGGATGAAATGGCATAAATTTTATATTTATTTTCCTACTTACTTTATGGGCTGTTTTCAAACTTTCAATATTCCAAACAACTCCAGTGAACATCTTTGTACATGACTTCTTGTGTACACAGAAAAGGTTGCTCCAGAGTACATACTAGTTCTGTCCTAGGTATGCATATCTTCCATTTGATATAATGTGTGTCCTTCCATATGATTGTACAAATTTGAATCAGCAACTGATACATCATAATTTCATTTACATCACAATTCCATCAACCATAATGATAGATTTCCTTGAAACATCTCTTTTCAGTTGACAGATTTTCAGTGTTTCCTTATGTAGTCAGTGTGGATTACCTATCTCATTGCTTAGTTTTCATTTTCTTGATTGTTAGTGTTGTTTAGAATCTTTTGTATACTGGATACAAATTGTGTTAGTGATAATTCTTACTTGCAAGCAGAAGAATTCTCTCTGGCCAGTGTAAGCAGAAAGGTTACATATTCAAAGGATGTTGGGCAACTAATAGAATCTGTGGAAAGACCAGAGAGTCAGATGGAGGTCCTATGATTTGCCTAATTTGCTACAGAATTGTCACAACTATGTCCTCACTGCTGCACAACTGGGCCCAAGCATTGCATGTACCAGTAGTAAACTTGCAGACTAAAGTCTGGAAACACTGCTTGATTTCCCTTAGAGTCAGGGACTTCTTTTCCTAATCAAAGTCTTACTTTGTGCATCTAACCATTTACACCTGTGTTCTAATAGCTTGGGGAGGCCATACTACTCACATACTAGGTAGAATTCTCCAAATGTCAGGAAAGGCATGCAAAACATGCCAGGCATGATGGTTAATGTCCACCTCACTAACCATTTGATAAAAATATCTACTTCTTGTCAGTGGCTCATCTTAAACTATTTTATTTTATTTCTTAGTGTATAGGGTTTTACATTTTGATTGTATTATTTATCAATCTTTTGTTTTAATCTTATGCTTTGTGTGACTCATGAAATCTTTCTGTGTGACAGTCATAGTCATATTTTTTGATATTTTTTGATATTTTCTTCAAAGAATTTGAAGTTTTGCTTTTTACCTTTGTATCTTTATTGCATCCAGAATTGACTTCCATGTCTCAATGGAGAAAGATAATGGATTTATTCCCTTCAAATTTACCCAATGTTCTAATACTGATTGAATTGTCTCTGATTTTCTCAATGATTTATGCTGCTATCTGTCTCACATACCAGCATCCCTTACATAAATAGGTCTTCATACTTTCCATTTTATTCTAATTTACATGGTTATTTTTTACTGCTACCATATTGTTTTAATTACTGGAGGCTGGCTTTGGTCAACATTTTGCAAAGTGACTCCCACATTCTTATTATTTTCCTTGGTTTTGTTGTTCTTACTCTTTCTGTATTATTATTATTATTTTTCATCAACGTTATCAAACTGGGATGTGGTTTTGGCTGCAACTGTATTGAATGTGTTGATTTACAATACATACTTTATTTTGCAAGTGATATCATTTTTCTGATTAAAATTGGCTTTTGTTTGTTCATCAGAATGTCACTGATTTTAGCAACATTAAACTTGCATCAGACAAATGTGTTGAATCTTTTGTTAATTCTGCTTGTCATTAGATTCTTTGGAGCAATTTTCTCTTCAAATAAAATCTTCCTAGTGTCTTCTTTTTTCCGCTCATATACTATTTGTATGACAGGCCTATGACCCTTAGGATGGTAGAGAAAAGAAATGCCAAGTATCCTTATTCCTTCAAGAGAATGATTATAAATAATAAAGCACAATATTTGGTGGCAGTTCTTGGTTGGATCAGTTCTTGATGAAGGGCAGCCTCATCAGATTCAATATTTTGTATTATTTTATCTAGAATAGATATTAAAATATATCCAATGCTTTCTTCTCTTTTTGGATAACCATATATGTTTCTCTATTTTTCTATTATTGTGATTATGTTAAGTGTCTTGCATTCCTAAATTCCAACTGTTCATGATATATTTATATTGTGAGGTATTTTTGTCTGAGTATGTCAGAAGACAATCCAGGTACTGTGGGATGTAATACTTAATTAAAAGGCCTTTAAACAATGAAGTTCAAATTAAACAGTCCAGAATTAGGCAAAATGATTCAGAAGGAGCTCCTGTAACTGAAGGATTCGGTTCAGTTCAGTAGCTCAGTCATGTCCATCCAATTCATTGAGACCCAATGGACTGCAGCATGCCAGGCTTCCCTGTCCATCACCAACTCCCAGAGCTTGCTCAAACTCATATCCATTGAGTCGATAATGCCATCCAGCCATCTCATCCTCTGTCACCCCTTCTCCTCCTGCCCCCAATCCCTCCCAGCACAGACTCTTTTCCAATGAGTCAACTCTTCGTATGTGGCCAAAGTGTTGGGGTTTCAGTTTTAGCATCAGTCCTTTCAATGAACACCCAGGACTGATCTCCTTTACAATGGACTGGTTGGAGCTTCTTGCAGTCCAAGGGACTCTCAAGAGTCTTCTCCACCACAGTTCAAAAGCATCAGTTCTTCGGCTCTCAGCTTTCTTCACAATCCAACTCTCACAACCATACATGACCACTGGAAAAACCATAGCCTTGACTAGATGGAACATTGTTGGCAAAGTAATGTTTCTGCTTTTGAATAGGCTAGGTTGGTCATAACTTTCCTTCCAACCAGTAAGCGTCTTTTAATTTCTTGGCTGCAATCACCATCTTCAGTGATTTTGGAGCCAAAAAAAAAATAGTCTCACACTGTTTCCACTGCTTCCCTATCTATTTCCCATGAAGTGATAGAACCAGATGCCATGATCTTCATTTTCTGAATGTTGAGCTTTAAGCCAACTTTTTCATTCTCCTCTTTCATTTTCATCAAGAGGCTTTTTAGGTCCTTTTCACTTTCTGCCATAAGGGTGGTGTCATCTGCATATCTGAGGTTATTGATATTTCTCCCGGCAATCTTGATTCCAGCCTGTGCTTCCTCTAGCCCAGCGTTTCTCATGATGTACTCTGCATAGAAGTTAAATAAGCAGGGTGACAATATACAGCTTTGATGTACTCCTTTTCCTATTTGGAACCAGTCTGTTGTTCCATGTCCAGTTCTAACTGCTGCTTCCTGACCTGCATACAGATTTCCCAAGAGGCAGGTCAGGTGTTCTGGTATTCCCACCTCTTTCAGAATTTCCCACAGTTTATTGTGATCCATACAGTCAAAGGCTTTGGCATAGTCAATAAAGCAGAAATAGGTGTTTTTCTGAAATTCTCTTGCTATTTTGATGATCCAGAGGATGTTGGCATTTGGATCTCTGGTTCCTCTGCCTTCTCTAAAACCAGCCTGAACATCTGGAAGTTCACGATTCACGTATTGCTGAAGCCTGGCTTGGAGAATTTTGAACATCACTTTACTGGCATGTGAGGTGAGTGCAATTGTGCAGTAGTTTGAGCATTCTTTGGCATTGCCTTTCTTTGTGATTGAAATGAAAACTGACTTTTTCCAGTCCTGTGGCCACTGCTGAGATTTCCAAATTTGCTTGCATATTGAGTGCAGCACTTTCACAGCATCATCTTTCAGGATTTGAAATAGCTCAACTTGAATTCCATCACCTCCACTAGCTTTGTTCGTAATGATGCTCTAAGGCCTACTTGACTTCACATTCCAGGATGTCTGGTTTGAGGTGATTGATCACACTATCGTGACTATCTGGGTCATGAAGCTTTTTCTTGAACAGTTCTCTTGTGTATTTTTGCCACCTCTTCTTAATATTTTCTGCTTCTGGTAGGTCCATGCCATTTCTGTCCTATATTGGGCCCATCTTTGCATGAAATGTTCACTTGATATCTCTCATTTTCTTGAAGAGATTTCTAGTTTTTCCCATTCTGTTGTTTTCCTCTGTTTGTACTGATCGCTGAAGAAGGCTTTCTTATCTCTCCTTGCAATTCTTTGGAATTCTGAATTCAGATGCTTATATCTTTCCTTTTCTCCTTTGCTTTTCACTTCTCTTCTTTTCCAAGCTTTTTGTAAGGCCTCCTCAGACAGCCATTTGGCTTTTTTGCATTTCTTTCCATGGGATGGTCTTGATCCCTGTCTCCTGTACAATGTCACGAACCTCCATCCATAGTTCATCAGGCACTCTCTCTATCAGATTTAGTGCCTTAAATCTATTTCTCACTTCAACTGTATAATCATAAGGGATTTGACTTAGGTCATACCTGAATGGTCTAGTGGTTTTCCCTACTTTCTTCAAATTCAGTCTGAATTTGGCAATAAAGAGTTCATGATCTGAGCCACAGTCAGCTCCTGGTCTTGTTTTTGCTGACTGTATAGAGCTTCTCCATCTTTGGCTGCAATGAATATAATCAATCTGATTTTGTTGTTGACCATCTGTTTATGTCCATGTGTAGAGTCTTCTCTTGTCTTGTTGGAAGAGACTGTTTCCCATGACCAGTGCATTTTCTTGGCAAAACTCTATTAGTCTTTGCCCTGCTTCATTCCGTACTCCAAGTCCAAATTTGCTTAATACTCCAGGGGTTTCTTAACTTCCTACTTTTGCATTCCAGTCCCCTATAATGAAAAGGACATCTTTTGGGGGGTGTTAGTTCTAAAAAGTCTTGTAGGTCTTCATAGAACCATTCAACTTCAGCTTCTTCAGCGTTACTGGTTGAGGCATTGGATTACTGTGATATTGAATGGTTTGCCTTAGAAATGAACAGAGATTGTTCTGTCGTTTTTGAGATTGCATCCAAATACTGCTTTTCAGACTCTTTTGTTGACCATGATGGCTACTCCATTTCTTCTAAGGGATTCCTGCCCACAATAGTAGATATAACGCTCATCTGAGGTAAATTCACTCATTCTAGTCCATTTTAGTTCTCTGATTCCTCCATCTCCTGTTTGACCACTTCCAATTTGCCTTGATTCATGGACCTGACATTCCTGGTTCCTATGCAATATTGCTCTTTACAGCATCGGACCTTGCTTCTATCACCAGTCATATCCACAACTGGATATTGTTTTTGCTTTGGCTCCATCCCTTCATTCTTTCTGGAGTTATTTCTACACTGATCTCCAGTAGCATATTGGGCACCTACCGATCCAGGTAGTTCTTTTGTCAGTATCCTATCATTTTGCTTTTTCATACTGTTCATGGGGTTCTCAAGGCAAGAATACTGAAGTGATTTGCCATTCCCTTTTCTAGTGGACCAGTTACCAAAATATTTTAGTTTCAGCTTCAGCATCAGTTCCTCCAATGAATATTCACAACTGATTTCATTTAGGACTGACTGGTTTGGTCTCTTTGCAGTCCAAGGAACTCTCAAGAGTCTTCTCCAACACCCCAGTTCAAAAACATCAATTCTTCAGTGCTCAGCACTCTTTACAGTCCAACTCTCACATCCATACATGAGTACTAGAAAAAACATAGCTTTGACTGAAGGATCATAAGACTTAAATTTCATTTTTGCCATGGCAAATGCACCTCTTTCTACATATGAACAGCTAGATTCTGTTTGCTAAATGGAACTTTTAAATAGATTTAATTATATGATCTTATTTGCTTGACTCATATTTTCCCTTTGGTTTTAGTGTCTAGATCATACTATCATCATTTAATATGTCAGATAGCTTTTCATGACTTTTATCTTAGAACAATTTGAATAAGATTAGAGTTAACAATTTCTTAAAGGTTTTAGTCTAGAACTGTTTTGTTTTGTTAGTGAAAATTTGATAATTGACTCTGTGGGGAAGAAAAATTTGCCACCCCAAAATAACTCTCCATGGCATGAAGATTAATTTAGGCTTATTATTTTAGAGAAACAGAAGACTCAGGAAGTTTTTGCTATCTTCCCCTTAACTGAGCAAAAAGAAAAAAAATAATAATAAGATAAAGAGCATTTTTTGCAGAATAGAACTATCACCAGAGATAATTCCAAAGAGTACGGGCTGAGTGTGGTGGAGAAATTCTGTAGGGCCTGGAGATCAGAATTTATTCTGTGTCTCTTTGTCTCTGCCTGGCCCAGCATATATTTGCATAACAAGCATTTTCTTATCTGTTTCCTTGTGATTACCTTCCTCCACTTTGAAGTCCCAAATCACTGCAAAACAGGATCCTTACCTCTTTTTTATTTTATTTGAATAAAATATTCAGTTAATAAATAAAATCATTAGTAATTATTAAATATGTCAGGAGAGTGCATAATTTTTTTTTTTTTCTTTTACCAAGCAGATCATTTTATTCTGTTATTTCATGGAAATTTGTTTTGTCTTAGTAAAAATTTCTCCGGTGATGGTAATGATAATAGATAACCCTGCTATGCTGCTTCCTTTGGGCCAGGCACTTTTTCTTTTTTTTTTTTTAATTTTATTTTTACTTTATTTTACTTTACAATACCGTATTGGTTTTGCCATACATTGACATGAATCCACCATAGGTGTATATTAGCTCCCAATCCCGAATCCCCCTCCCACCTCCCACCCCACATCATCTCTCTGGGTGCACGGAGAGTGCATAATTTTCTTAGTTCAGTCTTGCCACAACAAAGATTTGAAACAATGGACCAGTGTTACTGCTAAGTCACAGCTCAGAGTTTTATTCAGTAAACAAATGATAGTACACCCCAGAGAGACTTGAGGGTAGGCCAACTCTGAGGGAAAAGCTTTAATGCATCTTGGCTCCCTCTTTAAATACTTTTGTTCTCACCCAACCGAGCCTGCCATAAGCAAATCAAGGCTTTTACCCATCTTTGATCAGGAAAATATTTATTTCACCTGAGGTTCTCACTCAGGTCTGCAGATTTTTCATTTTGTTCCCTTTTCATGGGCTTTTTCCTTTTCTTTATCTGTCTTTTGCCACTATCATTTTGGACTCCTTTTTCTACTCTACCTACCTAACAAATAATATATAAAACTTAATTTTAAAATATTTAATTATTTAAATAAAATCAAAAATTTTTATTTTATTTAAAGTAAGAGTTTGGGCCATTTAGGCAAGCTAGTCAGTTTTCCTTGGTCTCTTCCTAGTATGCATGCTATTAGACTTCTGTTTAATTTTCTCCTGTTAATCTGTCTCATGTAAATTAAGTTCTTAAATCAGCTAGAAGAACCTAGAAGTGTGGAGTCATTTTCCTTTTCCCCCAACGATCTGTATTTCAAAGAAGGCAAGTAAAAAAAAAATGGGAGAGGAAAGTAAGAGTATTAGGAAGCTTGTGGTGTGTCATAACAAAGAATTGTTATTTGGCTTTACTTTTTTCACTATTTTAACCATTTTAATGTGTACAATTCAGTGGTCTTTAATACAATCACAGTGTTGTAGAAACATCACTGTTATTTCCAGAATATTTTATCATTCAAAAGAAACCCCATGCCCATTAAGCAGCAATATCTTATTCCACCCACCACTTAGAAACTACTAACTTGTATCTATGGATTTCCCTATCCTGCATATTTCATACAAATGTAACTATATAATATGTGGCCTATTGAGTCTGAATTTTTTACTTAATAATGTTTTCAGTTTTTATCTATGTTGTAGGATGTATCAGTACTTCATTTTCTTTATGGCTGAATGACGTTCCATTGTATGGGTATACTACATTTTGTTTATTTTTTCATCTATTGATGGATATTTGGATTGTCTTCATTTGGGGGCAATTATGATCAACGCTACTATGGACATTTATGTGTAATTTTCTGTGTGAATGTACTAAACTTTAGACTAGTTTTGCTTACTTTTTAAGCTTTAAGGGGTGTACTCCTTTTATGTTAGATTAGCAAGTCAAAATAACCATATTATCCAAGATTCTTTTTATAATATTCAGCCATACATTTTTTTCTTGTTTAAAAAATTTTTAAATGAAGGATAACTGCTTAAAAATATTGTGTAGGTTTTTACTACACATCAAAATGAATCAGCCATAGATATGTCCCTTCCCTCTGATACCTCCCTCCCACCCAATCCCACCCCTCTAGACTGTCACAGAGCACCCTGTTTGAGCTCCTTCTGTTACACAGTAAATTCTCACTGGATATTTTACACATGGCAATATATATGTTTCAATGCTACTTTCTCTATTCGTTCCACCCCCTTCTTCCCCCACAGTGTCCACAAGCATTTTCCCTATGTCTATGTCACCATTGCTTCCCTGAAAATAGGGCCATCAGTACCATATTTCTAGATTCCATATGTATGCATTAATGTATGATATTTATTTTTCTCTTTCTGACTTAATTCACTTTATATAATAGGCTCTAGGTTCATCCGCCTCATTATAAATGACTCAAATAGGTTCCATTTTATGGCTGAGTAACATTGCATTGTATATATGTACCACAACTTCTTTATCTATTCAGCTGTCAATAGCTATTTTGGTTGCTTCCATGTTCTAGCTATTGTAAATAGTACTGCAATGAACACTGGGGTATGTGGATCTCTTCCAGTTATGGTTTTCTTTAGGATATAAGTTCAATAGTGAAATTATTGGGTCATAAAGTAGTTCTATTCTTAGTTTTTGAAGGAATCTCCATACTGTTCCCCATAATCCCTTTATCTTTTTACATTCCCACCAACATTGAAGAGGGTTCCCTTTTCCCACACCCCTTCCAGCATTTATTGTTTGTAGATTTTTTGATGATGGCCATTCTGAGCAATATGAGATGATACCTCGCTGTAGTTTTGGTTTGCATTTCTCTAATAATGAGCAATGTTGATCATCTTTTCATGTGGATTTCCATCTTTTCAATGTTAAACATCTTTTCCTCTAAGAGTTTAATAGTGTCTGATCTTACGTTTAGGTTTTTAGTCCATTTTATCTTTGTGTATGGAGTTAGGAAGTATTTTAATTTCATTATTTTACAACATAACACTCTAGCTTTTCCAGCACCATTTATTGAAGAGGGTGTTTTTTCTCCATTGTATAATCTTGACTCCTCTATAGGTCATAGGTGCCTGGGTTCATCTCTGGGCTTTCTATCTTGTGCTATTGATCTATATTTATGTTTTTGTGCCAGTACCATACTGTCTTAATTACTGTAACTTGGTAGTGTAGTCTGAGGTCAGGGAAGTTTGATTCCTCCAGCTCCATTCTTCTTTCTCAAGACTGTTTTGGCTATTCAGGGTCTCTTGTGTTCCCATACAAATTGTGAAATTTATTTCTTAGTACTATGAAAAATACCATTGCTAGTTTACTAACAATTGCATTGAATCCATTGCTTGGTTTGGGTAATATATTCATTTTCACAATATTGATTCTTCCAGTTAAAAAACATGGTATATCTCTCCATCTGTTTGTTTCATCTTTGATTTATTTCATCAGTTTCTTACAGTTTTCTGCATACAGGTATTTTTTCTCTATAGGTTTCAGTTCAGTTCAGTTCAGTCACTCAGTCATGTCAGATGCTTTGCTACCCCATGGACTGCAGCATGCCAGGCTTCCCTGTCCATCACCAACTCCCAGAATTTATTCAAACTCATGTCACTGATGGCATCAGTGATGCCATCCAACCATGTCACCCTCTGTTGTCCCCTTCTCCTCCCACCTTCAATCTTTCCCAGCATCAGGGTATTTTCCAATGAGTCAGTTCTTCACATTAGGTGGCCAAAGTATTGGAGTTTCAGCTTCAGTATCAATCCTTCCAATGAATATTCAGGACTGATTTCCTTTGGGATTGACTGGTTGGATCTCTTTTCTTTGGGATTGGAATGAAAACTGACCATTTCCATTCCTGTGGCTACTGCTGAGTTTTCCAGATTTGCTGGCATATTGAGTCCAGTAATTTTGCAACATCATCTTTGAGGATTTGAAATAGCTTAACTGGAATTCATCACCTCCTCTAGCTTTGTTCATAGTGATGCTTCCTAAGACCTACTTGACTTTGCATTCCAGGATGGCTGGCTCTAGGTGAGTGATCACACCATCATGTTTATCTGGGTCATGATCTTTTTTGTATAGTTCTTCTGTGGATCCTTGCCACCTCTTTTTTGTCTCTTCTGATTCTATAGGTTTGTCCCTAGGTATTCTATTATTTTTGTTGCAATGATGAATAGACTTGCTTTCTTAATTTATCTTTTTGATTTTCCATATGACAGGGATTTCTGTGTATTAATTTCATATACTGTGACTTTCCTATATTCATTGATTCACTCTATTATTTTCTTGTTGACCTCTTTACAGTTCTTTATGTGCAGTATCATGTCATCTGCAAACAGTGAAATTTTTACTTCTTTTCCAATCTGAATTCCTTTCAATTCATTTTCTTCTCTGATTGCTGTGGTTAGGACTTCCAAAACTATATTCAATAACTGTGATGACAGTGGGCTCCTTTGTCTTATTCTTGATCTTAGAAATAATGCTTTCAGTTTTTCATCATTGAGAATGATGTTTGCCATTGGTTTGTCATATATGACCTTTATTATGCTCAGGTATATTCCTTTTATGCCTTCTTATCTGGACAGTTTTGTTTTGTTTTGTTTTTTAACCATAATGGGTGTTGAATTTTGTCAAAATCTTTCTCCACATCTATTGAGGTGATCATGTACTTTTTATCTTTCAATTTGTTAATACTGTGTATCACATTGACTGACTTGCATATATTGAATCATCTTTGCATCTCTGGGATTAAGCCTAAATGATCATAGAGTATGCACTTTTAAATTTATTTTAATACATATTAAATGTATTTAAATGTATTGCATTCTATTTGCAAATTTGCTAGAATTTGGCTGAGAATTTTTACATCTATGTTCATCAGTTATATTCACCTATAGTTTTCCTTTTTTGGTGTGGTATCTTAGTCTGTTTTTGGTATCATGGTGATAATGGCCTAGTAAAATGAGTTTAGGCGTTTTCTTTACTCTGAAATCTTTTGGAAGATTTTAAACAGGATAGCTTTTAGCTTTTCTCTAAACTTGTGGAAGAATTCACCTGTGGTGTTATCTGACCCTGGGTGTTAGTTTGTTGGAAGATATTTTATAACAGTTTCGATTTCTGCACTTTTCTTTGGTCTCTTCATATTTTCTGTTTCTTCTTGGCTCAGTTTTGGAAGGTTATTCTTGTCTAGGTATTAATCTATACATTCCAGGTTGTCCATTTGTTACATATATTAATAGCTGCTTGTAATAGTCTCTTAAGAAGCTTTGTATTTCTGTGTTATATGTTTGCACTTATTTTTCATTTCTGATTTAATTGATTTGAGTATTCTCCCTTTTTTTCCTGATGAGTCTGGCTATTGGCTTGTCAATTTTCTTTATCTTCTCAAAAAATTAGCTTTTAGTTTTATTGATATTTACTATTGTCTCCATTTCTTTTGCATTTATTTCCGCTCTGATCATTAGGATTTCTGTCCTTCTACTAACTTTGGGGGCTTTTTGTTCTTCTCTTTCTAGTTGCTTTAGGTGTAAGTTTCAGATCAGTTCAGTTCAGTTGCTCAGTCGTGTCCGACTCTTTGCGATCCCATGAATTGCAGCATGAAAGGCCTCCCTGTCCGTCAGTAACTCCCAGAATTCACTCAGACTCACGTCCATTGAGTCAGTGATGCCATCTAGCCATCTCATCCTCTGTCATCCCCTTCTCCTCCTGCCTCCAAACCCTCCCAGCATCAGAGTCTTTTCCAATGAGTCAACTCTTCGCCTGAGGTGGCCAAAGTACTAGAGTTTCAGCATTAGCCTCATTCCTTCCAAATCCCAGGGCTGATCTCCTTCAGAATGGACTGGTTGGAGCTCCTTGCAGTCCAAGGGACTCTCAAGAGTCTTCTCCAACAGAACAGTTCAAAAGCATCAATTCTTTGGTGCTCAGTCTTCTTCACAGTCCAACTCTCACACCCATACATGGCCACAGGAAAAACCATAGTTTTGACTAGTTGGACCTTTGTTGGCAAGGTAATGTCTTGGCTTTTCAATATGCTATATAGGTTCGTCATAACTTTCCTTCCAAGGAGTAGGCGTCTTTTAATTTCATGGCTGCAATCACTATCTGCAGTGATTTTGGAGCCCAAAAAAATAAAGTCTGACACTGTTTCCACTGTTTTCCTATCTATTTCTGATGAAGTGAAGGGACCAGATGCCATGATCTTCGTTTTCTGAATATTGAGTTTTAACCCAACTTTTTCACTCTCCTCTTCCATTTTCATCAAGAGGCTTTTGAGTTCCTCTTCACTTTCTGCCATAAGGATGGTGTCATCTGCATATTTGAGGTTATTGATATTTCTCCCGGCAATCTTGATTCCAGCTTGTGTTTCTTCCAGTCCAGCGTTTCTCATGATGTACTCTACACAGAAGTTAAATAAGCAGGGTGACAATACAGCCTTGATGTACTCCTTTTCCTATTTGGAACCATTCTGTTGTTCCATGTCCAGTTCTCACTGTTGCTTCCTGACCTGCATACAGATTTCTCAAGAGGCAGGTCAGGTGTCCTCGTATTCCCATCTCTTTCAGAATTTTCCACAGTTGATTGTGACCCACACAGTCAAAGGCTTTGGCATAGTCAATAAAGCAGAAATAGATGTTTTTCTGGAACTCTCTTGCTTTTTCCATGATCCAGCAGATGTTGGGAATTTGATCTCTGGTTCCTCTGCCTTTTCTAAAACCATCTTGAACATCTGGAAGTTCACGGTTCCCGTATTGCTGAAGCCTGGCTTGGAGAATTTTGAACATCACTTTACTAGAATGTGAGATGAGTGCAATTGTGTGGTAGTTTGAGCATTCTTCGGCATTGCCTTTCTTTGGGGTTGGAATGAAAACTGACCTTTTCCAGTCCTGTGGCTGCTGCGGAGTTTTCCAAATTTGTTGGCATATTGAGTGCAGCACTTTCACAGCATCATCTTTCAGGATTTGAAATAGCTCAACTGGAATTCCATCACCTCCACTAGCTTTGTTTGTAGTGTTGCTTTCTAAGGCCCACTTGACTTCACATTCCAGGATGTCTGGCTCTAGGTGAGTGATCATACCATCTTGATTATCTTGGTCGTGAAGACTTTTTTTGTACAGTTCTTCTGTGTATTCTTGCCACCTCTTCTTAATATCTTCTGCTTCTGGTAGGTCCATACAATTTCTGCCCTTTATCGAGCCCATCTTTTCATGAAATATTCCCTTGGTGTCTCTAATTTTCTTGAAGAGATCTCTAGTCTTTCCCATTCTGTTGTTTTCCTCTATTTCCTTGCATTGATCTCTGAGGAAGGCTATCTTATTCCATCTTGCTATTCTCTGGAATTCTGCATTCATACGCTTATATCTTTCCTTTTCTCCTTTGCTTTTCACCTCTCTTCTTTTCACAGTTATTTGTGAGGCCTCCTCAGACAGCCATTTGGCTTTTTTGCATTCTTTCCCATAGGGATGGTCTTGATCCCTATCTCCTGTACAATGTCACAAATCTCCATCCATAGTTCATCAGGCACTCTATCTATCAGATCTAGTGCCTTAAGTCTATTTCTCACTTCCACTGTATAATCATAAGGGATTTAATTTAGGTCATACCTGAATGGTCTAGTAGTGTAAGTTTAGGTTGTTTACTTGATGGTTCTCTTATTTCTTGACAAAGGCTTGTATTGCTGAAACCTTTCCTGTAGGTATGGCTTTCAATATGTCCCATAGGATTTGAGTTGTCATGCTTTCATTCTCATTTATTTCTAGGTTTTTTGATTTCCTCTTTGATTTCTACAGTGACCACTTGGTTATTCAGAAGTGTATTGTTTAGACTGCATATGTTTGTGTCTTTTTGTAGTATATCTTCCTGTATTTGATAGTTAATTTTATAGCACTGTGGTCAGAAAGGATGTTTGAAATAATCTAAATAGTTCATTATTTATCAAAGCTTGATGTGTGACCCCAGATATAATCTATCCTGGAGAATATTCCCTGTGCATTTGAAAAGAAACTGAAGTCTATTTTTTTTGGATGAAATGCCCTATAGCTACCAATTAGGCTTAATTGGTCCAAAGTATCATTTTAAAGCTCATGTTTCCTTATTAAATTTCTGTCTGGATAATTTGCCCATTGTTGTGAGTGGAGTATTAAATTTCTCCACCATTATTTTGTTACTATAGATTTCCCATTTAATAGTTGCTAGCATTTGCCTTCTGTATTGAGGGGCTTCTATGTTGTGTTATTTATATTTGTAAGTATTATATCTTATTCTTGGATTGATATTTTGATCATTATGTAATGTCCTACATTTTCTCTTGTAAAGGTCTTTATTTTAAAATCTATTTTATATAAGCATTACTACTCTGTGCTCTTTGGATTTCCATTTGCATGGAATATCTTTTTCCAGTCCCTCACTTTCAGTCTTTACACATCCCAAGGTATGAATTGGGTCTGTTGTAGACAGCATATACAGGGGTCTTGATTTTGCATCCATTCAGCCAATCTGTGTCTTTTGGTTGAAGCATTTAATCCAATTATATTTAAGGTAATTATATTGTATGATCCTAGTATCATTTACTTTATTGTTTTTGATTTGGTTTTGTAAGCCTTTTATTTCTCTAATATTTCCTGTTTGGGGAAATTCCTTTAGCATTTATTATAAAACTGATTTGGTGATGCTAACTTGGTGATGCTCTTAACTTTTGCTTGTTTGTAAAGCTTTTGATTTCTCCTTCAAATCAGAATGAGATCTTTGCTGGATAGAGTAATTTGGTTATAGATTTTTTCCCTTTCATCACTTTAAGTATATCCTGCCACTGCCTCTGGCCTGCAGTTTCTGTTGAAAGTTCAGCAGTTAGCCTTATGGGGATCCCATTATACATTATTTGTTGCTTTCCCTTGCTGCATTTAATATCAGTTCTTTGTGTTTAATTTTTGTTAGTTTGATTACTATGTGTCTTGGTGTGTTTCTTCTTTGGTTGGTCATATATGGTAACTCTCTGAGCTTCCTTGACTTGGCTGCCTATTTCTTTTCCTATGTTAGGGAAGTTTTTGACTATAGTCTCCTCAAATATTGTCTCATATGCTTTCTTTTTCTCTTCTTCTTCTGGCGCCCCTGTAATTCTAATGTTGGTTTGTGCTTAATTTGTCCCACTCTGAGACTCTCCTTATATCTTTTTATTCTTTCTTCTTTACTCTGCTCTGCTTCAATTATTTTCACCATTCTATCTTCCAGCACTTATCTGTTCTGCCTCAGTTATTCTGATATTGTTTTTCTCTAGTGTATTTTTATCTCAGTTATTGTTCTGTTCATTGCTAATTGTCTATTCTTTAATTCTTCTAGGTCCTTTTTAAGCATTTCTTGTATCTTCTCGATCCATGCTTCCAATCTATTTATCTATGCCTCCATTTTATTTTCAATGTTTTGAATAATCCTTATTATCATTTTTCTGAATTCATTTTCAGATATATTGTTTAATTCCTCTTAAATGTTTTGGTCTTGTGGGTTTTTACCATGTTTCTTCATCTGTTGCATATTTCTCTGTCTTTTAATTTTGTTTAATTGACTATGCTTGAGGGCTCCTTTCTGCAGGTTGGAAGGTTGAGTTCCTCTTAATTTTTGAGTCTGCTCTCCATGTATGGGGTTAGACCAGTGCCTTGTGAAGACTTCTTGGTTCAGGGAACTTGTGTCTGCTTTCCGGGGGGGTAGAACTTGATCTTGTCTCTCTGAAGGAGAGTGTCATGTTTTGTGGTGTGTTTTGGGGTGTCTGTGGGCTTGTTATTGCTTTAGGGAGCCTTTCTATAATGGGTAGTTTTGCATTCCTATTTTGCTAAAGTTTTGGTGTTCAGGACTAGAGCTTGCTGGCCTTTGAGTTGGTTGTGGTCTTAGTGTTGAGATGGAGGTTTTTAGGAGAGCACTTACCAGTTAATATTCCATGGTATCAAGATTTCTCTGGTGGTTTAAAGTCCTGGACAAAGGTCTGCCACCTTGGGGATCAGGCCTGACCCCAACTGTATCACCAAGATTTCATAGGCCACATAGCACAGAAGACAAAACTCCAAGGCTAAAAGTGAAAGCAACACTCAACAGCCAAGAACACCTGAAAAAGTCATACATCTACGAGTAGAAGAGAGAAAAAGAGAAAGAAAATAAGATACAGACAGGAGTCAAAAAAGAAGAGTGCAATCTAGTCAATAAAATCTGCAAGTGAAAATAAAGAGCAAATCTAGGCTAGCAAAAATACAAAAAAAAAAAAAAAAACATAGAAAAAGGTGCAGTATAAATATAGAGTGCTGTAAAAATAGGAAAAAATAAAATGAATTTACTTAAAAATAGATGTTTTAAAAGAGAAAAAGAAGGTTATAAAACTAAAAATTAAAAGAATAATAAAGACAGAACAACATTAGGAACAATATGAGAGAGAAAAACTGTGGACAATATATATAGAATGGTTTTAAGAAGAATGTCCTTGTGATTCCTGCATTTTCCTTTCCAAATGGTTTGCTCTAGTCAATATGTCTATTCAAAAAATCCTCCAATATTTCTAGGACTATCTCAGGACCTGTTTTGAGCAGTGTGGGGTCAGCTCAGACTCAGCTCTTAGCTTACTCCAGCTTGTACATGTTCCCAAAGCCCACAGTTTCCGTTAACACCCACAGTCTCGTGCTAATTAAGGAGATTTAATCCCATGGGCCTGCAGCTGCAGGACCAGTTTCTCCTTCCCTCTTTGCTCATGCATCGTGTGGTGCTCTACTTTGATTCTGACCACACCTCTGCTTGTAGGTCACTTTCCAATGTCTGTTCTCCACCCAGACATAAGGGAGTGAAAGTATCGGCTTATTAGTACTCGTTCAGTTGAACTGGGGAGAGAGGGGGTTATTGCAGACACAGGTGGGGTGTGTGGGGAGTGCATGCTGTGGCCAAGACCTGTGAGAAGTTGCCACAGTCACATGTTTCCCCAGGGGAGTTGATCCTGGGTTATGGGTCCCTCAGCAGAGCCAAGCTGTTAAGGCTCCCAGCAAGATGTGGGATCAACTCATGCCTGCTTGCAGTTTGGTGACAGCTGTGACCCCTCAGGTCTGGACAGTAGTGGCCTCCTGTCCTCTACCTCTGGATCTCATACTGATTTTTCTACTTCTTGAGTCAGAGACTGAGGTGATTGTTTCCATCTATGGCAGTCACAAAAGCATGGTCTTGTATTCTATGACAGTACGGACTGAGAAGATTCCCGCAGAAATGAGCTCTTGCTTCTTTGGCCAGACCAGGCTTTTCCCTGGGCTCCCTCAGCTATGTCATACTAGACACCTCAGAGTATCTTCTTAGCACTTGCTTCTATCACCAGTCACATCCACAACTGGGTATTGTTTTTGCTTTGGCTCCATCCCTTCATTCTTTCTGGAGTTATTTCTCCACTGATCTCCAGTAGCATATTGGGCGCCTACTGACCTGGGGAGTACCTCTTTCAGTATCCTATCATTTTGCCTTTTCATACTGTTCATGGGGTTCTCAAGGCAAGAATACTGAAGTGGTTTGCCATTCCCTTCTCCAGTGGACCACATTCTGTCAGACCTCTCCACCATGACCCCCCCTTCTTGGGTTGCCCTGCGGGCAATGCCATGTTAGTGTTATGTAATTTTCTAATCTGTGAACATGAAGTGTCTTTCAATTTGTGTTCTTTAACTTATTTCTACTATATGTTTTTATAATTACTGTGGTACAGATCTTTCACTTTATTGCTAAATTCTTTTCTAATTATTTTACAGTTTTAAATGTTATTGTAAATGGAAACTATCTCAATTTCATTTTTAGACTGTTCATTGCAAGTGTAAAGAAATGTTTACAATGGATTTTTATTTATTGATATTATATCTTACAACTTTGCTGAGTTCTTTTATGAGCTCTCACAGAGATTTGTATGTGTGTGTGGGAGGGGAGGGGGTGTATTCTTTTGATTTTTCTATGTAAAATGTCAAGTCATCTACAAATGGAGGTAGTTTTATTCTTCCTTTCAAGTTTGGATGCCTTTATTTATTTTCTTTAATTAATTGCTCTGGCTAGAACTTCCAGTAAAATATTGAATAGAAATGGCTAGGGCATACATCCTTGATTTTTTCTTGCTCTTAGAAGGAAGTATCAGTGTTTCATAAGTAATCCTGATAATAACTATGTGTTTCTTGTAGATGCCTTCTATCAAGTTGAGATATTTCCTTTCTGTTCCTAGTTTTTTGAGTATTTTTATTGTGAAATGGTGTTGTGTACTGCTAAGTTCTTTACTACAACTATTGAGAGGATTATATGGTTTCATTTTTTTAAATTCTATTAATATGATTTATTACATTGATTGATGTTCATATGTTGAACCAAAATTTCATCCCTGATATAAATCTCAGTTAGTCATGGTGTGTAATTCCTTTAACGATGCTTGATTCAGTTTGTTAACATTTTAGCATCTACATTCACAGAGATTATTAATATGCAGGTTTTTGTTTCCTGTGATATCTTTGTCTGAAATTGGTGTCAGGGTAACACTGGCCTAATAGAAAGAGTTGGGCAGTATTCCTTTCCCTTTAATATATTGAAGAGTTACGTAAGGACTGGTGTTAATTCTTTAAAAATATTTGGTCAAATTCACCAGTAAAACCTTCTGAAAAGAAAATCCTGGGATTTTCCTTGTAGTGTTTAAATTACTAATTCAGTCTGTTTGCTTGTGATAGGTAACTGTTCAGATTTTCTATTTCTTCTTGAGTCAGTTTTGATAGTTTGTGTATTTTTAGAACTTTGTCCATTTCATCTGGGTTATCCACTTTGTTGGTACACGATAGCTCATAGTAGTCTCTAACATATACATTTTTTTCCCTGTGTAATCAGTAGTAACATTCCCATTTTAATTTCTGATTTTAATAATGTGATTATTCTCTCATTTTTTTCTAGGTCCGTCTTGCTAAATATTTGTCAACTTTCTTGATCAGTTCAACGAGCCAACTTTTGGCTTCACTGATTTTCTCTATTGTTTTTCTATTCTTTATTTCTGTGTTCTAATCTTTACTATTTCCTACCCTCTGCCAGCTTTGGGCTTAGTTTTGTTTTCTTTTTGTTGCTTTCTTAAATAGAAGTTTAAGTTATTGATTTGAGATCTTTCTTGTATTTTCAAAGTAGGCATATGCAGCTATAAATTTCCCTCTGAATGCTACATCCCATAATTTTAAAAAATTATTTTAATTTTGTTATCTCAAAGTATTTTCTGATTTTCCTCTTGATGTTTCCTTTGACTCATTAGTTATTAAGAAGTGTTTATATAAATCTGTGATTTTTCACATTTGCTTCTCTTACTGATTTCTAATTTTATTTCAGTGTGGTCAGAGAATATATGATTTAATTATTTTTCAGTTCACTGAGATTGCTTTGTGGTGTAAAATATGATTTGTCCCAGGGAAGGTTCCATATGTTCTTGGAAAGAATGCATATTCTTTTGTCATCAGTTGGAGTATTCTGTAGGTGTCTGTTAACTCTAGTTGGTTTACTGTGTTGTATACAGTGTTGTACAAGTCTTCTGTTTCCTATCTAATCATCCGTCTAGTTTTATCTACAGCTATTATTGTTGAACTGTCTTTTCACTGCTTATTTTTGTCAGTTTTCATCTTATGTGTTTTGTGGCCCATGGTTAAGTACATGTAAGTTAATAGTTTCTGTAATTCTTGAAGAATTGACTCTTGTATCATTAGCTACTGACTCACTTTGTTTTGCACAGCAATTTTTGTCTTATACTCTATTTTGTATAGCTATCTTAGCTCTTTTTTGGTTGCTGTTTGCATGAATTATCTTTTCCAACCTTTTAGTTTTAATTAATTTATGTTATGAATCTAAAGTGAGTCTCTACTCAACAGCATTTAGTTGGATCTTAGAGAAATTACCAACTCTAGACCTGGGACAGAGCAAATACAAGATAAGCCCAAATATTTTGTGTCAGGAAGCAGGAGAGTGCTCCCAGTTCATTTAGCAGCTTTATTAGAAGTGATAAACCAATATTAATCCATTATTATTAACTAAAGTTCAGAATAGTTTATGTTCACTCTTGTGTTGTACAGATCTATGTATTTTGACAAATGTGTTTTGATAATGTCAATGAAACTGTTCTGTATACTACCAGACTATCTTCCAAAAGGGCTGTACCATTTTGCTTTTCTGTTAGCAATAAATGAGAGTTCCCATTTCTTCATTCTCACCTGCATTTGGTTTTATCAGTATCTTGGATTTTATCCATTCTTTTAGGTGCATAGTGGAATCTCATTGTTGTTTTAATTTGAAGTCCCCCATTGGCATATAATTTGGAGCATCTTTTCATGTGATTAGTTGCTGTCTGACTTGTATATCATCTTTAGTGAAATGTCTTTTCTGCTGTCTTGTCCATATTTTAATTGGGTTATCTGTTTTATTATTGTTGGGTTTTAAGAGGTTTTTGTATATTTGGATGCAAGTCTGTTTATCAGGTATGTGTGCTGCAAATATTGTCTTCCACTCTTTGACTTGTATTTTTATTCCTTTAATGGTATCTTTTGTAGAGTAGAGGTTTTTGATGCTAATGAAGTCTGACTTACCAACTTTTTCTTTCATTAATTGTGTATTTTTGGTGATGTGTCTAAAACTCATTATCAAACCCAAGAGTTCCTAGATTTTTTCTATGCTGTCTTCTAAAAGTTTTATACTTGTGTATTGCAGTTGATATCTGTTATTCATTTTGAGTTATTGTAAAAGGTGCAGTATCTATGTCTAAATTTACTTTCTCTTTTGCATATCAAGGTGTTCTAGCACTATTGTTGAGAAAGACTGTCCTTTCTCCATAGATTGCCTTTGCTCATTTGTCAAATATCAGTTGGCTGTGGGTCCATCTCTGGGCTCTCTATTCTGTTCTATAACTTTGTAATAAGTCATGAGTTTGAATAATGCCTGTCTTAGGACTTTGTTCTTCTTCAATATTGTATGCTGTTCTAAGTCTTTTGCCTTTATGTATAAACTATAGAATCAGTTTGTCAACATCCACAAATAACTTGTGAGGGTTTTGATTGGGGTTGCCTTGAAACTATTGATATAGTTGGAAAGAACTAACATCTTAACGATATAAATTTTCCTATGTGAGAACATGGAAAATCTCTCCATTTATTTAGGTCTTCTTTGATTCCTTTCATCAGCAATTTTTCTTTTTTTTCCAGTTTTCCTTATATAGGTTTTGTGGGCTTCCCTGGTGGCTCAGAAGTAAAGAATCCGCCTACAGTGTGGGAGATCTGGATTCTATCCCTGGGTTGGGAAGATCCCTGGAGGAGGAAATGGCAACCCACTCCAGTATTCTTGCCTCGAGAATTCCTTGGTCATAGGAGCCTGGTGGGCTCTAGTCCATGGTGTCGCAGTCAGACACAACTGAGTGTCTAAACACAACTGAGTGTCTAAACACATACACACATATAGATCTTGTACATATTTTCTTAGATTTATATCTAAGCATTTCTTCCTTCCTTCCTTTCTTTTTTTCCCTAATGTAAATGGCATTTACTGACCAAAACATTTTGGGAAGAAAAGCTGGGGAATGAGATGTTTTGGGAAATCTGACTTTGAAGAGCTCTGACATTTTCCTGGGAGTCTTAGAGGTCCTGTGCAGGCCCAGGGCTATGCATAAGCTCAGAAGTGGATATCTCATCAGTGGATAACCTCTAGGTTCTGTGCAACCAGGAGATAAAGACTAAAGCAGAGGCTAGAACATTCCAATGTAAATGTTTTTTTTTTTTTTTCCAAAGTCCTGATGGGTAAAAGCTGCAAAATTTTAGTTAGATTCTAGTGTTCTGAAATATTGATTCCAGTAGTCTTTACCATGTTTTTCATTGCTGTTTTGGAGGGACAAACTTTTAGAGTTCATTAATCTGTCATTTTCTGTAACAGCTGAGAATTTTCTTGAAGAAACTTGAGATCCCTCTTTCCTGGATAACTAGAGAAGTTGATCACATCCACTAGGTATGCTTAGTCCTGCTAGGAGAGGGAGAATTCATGTGGGGTTCTCTTAAGTCCCCTGTCTCCATATTTATCCATTGTTGAATATAATTCTAAGAATTTAATATTATGATTCACAACATTCTATATGATCCATTTCAGTAATAATATAATTAATAACAAAATCATAAATTTACATAGCTTTTTAGTATTCTAACAGTGATAAGGTATTTTATCAGTTTATTTTTTATCTCTCTACCATACTGTATAAGGGAGTTATTTTTTTTAACCTTTCAGCATAGAGGACAAGCATATTTATGAGGAAATAATTCTGACTGCCTTTAGATAAACTCTGCTATCACTGAAGGTTATCAGGAAGAATGATTGCTCAACAACATTTTGTATGGAAAAATTCTGCTATAGGTGTGGTAAGGCTAAGGATCTGTTACCTTATAAAAAGGATTAGAAAATGCTTAGAAAATCTTTGCCTATCTTGCACATCAGCTATAATCTATAGAAAGGAGGTGAATATAGTTATGAAGCAACTTCGGTGAGTATCACTGGACTGGGAATCAAAATAGAGTTCAAACCATGAGTGTGTCTCTAATTTACTATATACCTCCTAATACTTTCTGAAGCTGGATTTACCATATAGCTACTGAAGGGGTTTATTTAGACCCAAACTGCAACAGGAGGCAGTGACATTGTGTACATTCTGCTGGATAATACTCGTCTTTTGTTGAATCAAATGTATATGCAACAAAATACCACCAGCCTTTGGACTATTTTATGCTTTTGAGCAGTTTTATCAGAGTGGTTTAATGATATCAACAAGGTTATATAATTCAGTACCACTCTTAGAAATACAGTTGAAAATTAGAGAACGGCCTTGCTGTACTGTCTAGAATCCTGGTAAAGTTCTCAATGTGGCCAGACTCCCTTTTGGCTGCCAGAGCTCAAGGTAACTAGTAGTTTCATATGTGTTATTCCAAGTGTAAGAACACAGAGTAGACATCGTGGAGCTGTCTGCTTTACTTATTGGTCCAACATGTGGTAAATATGCTGGGAATATCTAACAAACTGAAGAAGGGTTCTAACTTGCAAAATTGGAAAACAGACTGTCATGATAATGTTTCTAATAATTATATCTTTTGTCCTTCCTTCAAATTGACCTATGTGGGGAAGCAAAAAGCAGTGTAAAATGATCACTGGACAGAAGGGTAGGAATATTAGTCCCAGCTTCGCTGCTAACTAAGTCTGTGGCCCCAGCCACTTTCGTTGTCTTGTTCCTTTGGTTCCTACGTCTATAAAGTGGACTGATCCCTGGCTGTCCAGTTGTGCAGAACTCAAAGAGTTCTGTGGAGTTGCTTCAGGCTCTTCTAGGATGTGAGGATAGGTCTGAACAGGAGGGACTCCATCTTTATCCCTTTTTCAACCTAAACAATTCTACTTTTGTTTGTTTTATATATTTGAGCTTCTTGGGATAAAGCCCTTGAGGGGAGATTCTAAGGCTCTGAAAGTCTGTTTCTGGATGACTGCTCTTATAAATCTCCTTGGCCGGTTGTCACTGAACTCCATGTTTCTAGTTTAAGAATGACAAAACTGTACAGCTTTAAAAGTAGTGGGGGTTCTGCAAGTAGCAGCCAAAGAATCAGCAACACCCTTTAACAAAAGTCAATGGTTAGAAGGAATTGTGGAACGATGTGGTATAAAGAACATGCTTGTCAACTGCACATTTATTGATAATGGTGATGACACAAGTATTGTGACAGTAGCTAGATATTTTTGGTGTATGCATGTTCTTTTTCGCTGTAGTGCATTTTTATTTTTGTCATATTTTGCCAAACAATAAATAAAGACAATATTAATATTCATGAGAGGTTGCAGAAAGAAAATGTTGAGTTTATTTTGCTCTCAGGGACACAAACCACTGAAGAGAAGATGCTGTAAACTCACAGTTGGAGAATAAAATAGAAACAACAATAATAATGATCTATCTAATTCTCCAGGGTACATTAAAAGCACACAGCATTGTCTAAACTCATTTATGAGAGTGAAACCCATTGTAAGGCCCCATATCTCACCTTTATATGCATGATTTGACCCGCAGAGTATACCTGAACCTGTTAGAATTTTCTCATATAGCAGAAACTTTCACTTGGGTACAGAGCTAAAAGGGCTTCTTAGTATTATACCATGTATTACCTGTCAATATTTATATTTCCCCCACTAGATCGTGCTTTTCTAGAAGACAAGGAGTCTGAGTTCCCCAAAGCACCAACATAGTATTTCCTAGCATTTGGCCCATAGTTGGAACTCAGATACATATTTGTCAAAGTGAAAAGCTCAAAGAGGTATAGATCAAAAGTTTGTCTTAGAGAATAAAAGCATTTCTGTGGAACCCATGCAAGTTTCCTAGTCCTGGTTTACCGGCAGCCATGCTTAGGCTAGAGCCGTTGGCAATGGGTCCCAGCCCTGCCTTAGCACTTAGCCACGAGTCAACTGATAAATCAGTTGAGAACTGATGAGAACTTTTATTCCAAGCAATAGTGAAGGTGCTAATTGACTCTTTTAGGATTCACTAGCACTTAGACAAAAGTAGACAGCTCAACTGAAAGCTCCTTCATTTTGTATGCATGATATAATGATCACACCCTTTCAATGGAAGTCCTACCCACCAAATGTTCTCCAAGTTATTTAATGAGCAGCCAGTTTGAGAAACATGAAGACTGAGAAAGAATGCTGGCTTTGGAGTCCAAGCCCAATGTTAGATTCTTCCATGGCCACTCACTCTCTGTATGAGACTGAGTATGGAGTAGTGCTTTAGGCCTGGCTGTTGGAGCCAGATTTCCTGGATTTGAGGAAGCTCTTTAGCTTCTACATGTATGAGTTTCCCATGTGGTAAATGGGTGTGATACTAATGCTTGCCTCTAGAGTTATTATGAAAATTAAATGTTATATATATATATCTTATGATATGAATAATGTATAAGAAAGCACTTAGTACTTGGCCCATTGTAAATCCTAAACAACTGTTTTCTATTATTGTTGTTGTTATCCATCTGTCTAGGCTTCAGTTACTTCATCTATAAAATGAGATTATAATATTTACCTTTAAAGGTTACACGAGGCTTTGAAATAACATTTTCAGAGTCCCTAATGTGTCATAAACATTCAATAAATTATTTTTATAGCATTTATAGTTATTATAAATTCTGATCTCAGTTATATGGTGTATAGTTGGAATAAGCCTGATGTTCTCCTACATATGGAGTGATTCGTCATCCACAAGGGTTTTGGCTGAATCTCTAAACCAGGACCTCTGACAGAGAATCTGTGGTTTCATAACAGCCACACCACAGTTCATGCCGTATTTCACTCCTTTCCTTATATATAAATGCAAACCTTTCTGCTAGTTTCTTTTTAAGATTGTTTCCAACTTCCGCGTTCAGTCTCCACATGATCCTGTAGGTTTAGATACTTACTGCTTTGGCATCGACATGGAATCTTTGGCATCCTGATTTCGTTTTTCATTAGGGGAATTTTAGTCCAACAGAACAGTGTTTTAATGCTGTTGAATATTAACATTTATTTTCTCACAGTTAGTTCAACCAGATTGCTCTGACTACAGAGAAAAAGGAAGATATTTGAAACGTTTGCATAATGAGTGCCATTTGCCAGAAATTCAAATTCATTGATTAGTCACGGGCAAACATTTTGAGATCATGCTAGGATTTAGGAAAATTAATCCAATTATATGGCTATATTTCCTTTGTGAATCTTACTGAAGACTGTCTAGGAAAAATAGAATATGAAAACATAAATATGGTTCAGAGAAAAATCTTTTAAGCCAAAACATTATGAAAGGTTTTGCTATAATCCACTGAGAAATTCAGAAGAGTAGATTGCATGTATAGTCTTTGCTTAACCACTAAGGAAATTAAAATACCAAAAAAAATGAGAGATTCATCTCTCTCCTAGCATGGCAGGGATAGAGCCAGGAATAGAATGTAAATGGCACTGTTATCCAGACTCATAAAACAATGTGCAGCTCAAAATGTGTATTTTAACAACATTCTTGGTGTTAAATGATTCTGTTGGAGTGTATTTTCTCTCTAATTTGTCAATAATCTATTCTTATTTAGCTCTCAGTTCAGTTCAGTCGCTCAGTCGTGTTTTAGGTGTAGAATCAGCAGGGTGAGGGGTGAGGGAAGGAGGATGGTAGAAGGGAGGGAGGGAAGGAAGGCGGAAAAAAGAAAATGCTGAAAAAAGAACTCTTTAAAATTTATCTATAACCCAGAGCACTGCTTATCAGATGTGCATCTGGTTCATGAGAGCCCTCTAGTTCTGCTTAATTACGCATTTTTCTCATTAAGTTTCTCTATTCAAAAGAATCTATCAGGGTGGATATAAGGGCTAGATGATATAGGGAAAGGAACGAGTTTTCCTTGACCTCCTGACTGCTCTGAAAGTTAACAAACTTCCAAGACAGACTAGCAGGATAAAAGCAAATGCATTTTATTGAATTTTTTCACGTACATAGGCACCTTGACAAGAATGAAGATCCTAAGAGATGACCAGAGCAGGGAGCTCTTATACCCTTTGACAAAGAAACAATAAATTTATGAAGAATTGACAAGGCAGAGGTGTTTAGGCTAGGGGTAGTAAGTGATGAAGCAGTAGCTAGGAAGACCAGGGTTAATTTAATGATTAGGTTTGTTTGTACAGATTTCTCAGCTCTCCACTCACTGTCTGTGTTTATAAAGATGTCTTCTTTCTTCCCGCTACAGGGGGGTACCTTTCACATGGGAGATTTAGCTCCTGCTCTGAAGGGCAAGGGTGGAGGTCAAAGTATCCTCCTGCTTCTACCATTTTCTCAGACTCCTTCAGCTTAAGACATTCAGTATGCCAAGGCGCCATATTCTGGTGTGCTATATTCCTGAGCCCCATCATTGGATAGAAAATTCTATAAGATATTGGCTACTTCCTTGCACTTCTGACACTGATCCCATGAGTTTCATGGCGGAGACAGGATTACCCAGTGTGGACCAGCTGGGTGTAAAGAAAAGGACTGGAGTCTGGAGATAGAGAAACAGGAGTGAATTCCAGTTTTGCTATTTACTACCTGAGAGAGTTAGACCATAAATAAAGAAAGCTGAGCACCAAAGAATTGATGCTTTTGAACTGTGGTGTTGGAGAAGACTCTTGAGAGTCCCTTGAACTGCAAGGAGAACCAACCAGCCCAAAGGAAATCGCTCCTGAATATTCATTGGAAGGACTGATGCTGAAGCTGAAGCTCTGATACTTTGGCCACCTGATGCGAAGAACTGACTCATTGGAAAAGACTCTGATGCTGGGAAAGATTGAAGGCAGTAGGAGAAGAGGACAAAGAGGATGAGGTGGGTGGATGGCATCACTGACTCAATGGACATGAGTTTGAGCAAGCTCTGGGAGTTGCTGATAGAGAGGGAGTCCTGGCATGCTGCAGTCCATGGGGTCGCAAAGAGTCAGACATCACTGAACTGACTGAACTGATTTACTACCTGAGTGACCTTGGAAAAGTCACTTAATCTCTCTGGAATGTCTCTTAAAATGGACATTAAGAATAATTTGTACTTTGCAAGGTTGTTATATGTTGTTTTAACAGTGACCAGACCCAGAGGCTAGCATAGATTAAATATTTTAATATTATTATTATTATGAAGAATCTGGATTTAGATATGTTAGAGATATCAGAGATATCAAACCATTCTTGACATTATCTGAGTTTACTTTCTGTAGTTACCTTATGAAGTTTTCAAGGTTCTCAAAGAGGCAGACTTTTGTTCTCTGTTGTTCCTTCATGTTCTGCATAATGCTTACAGAGTTGGTTGTGTGTGTATGTGTGTGTGATATGTGCTCAGTCATGTTGGACTCTTTGCAACCCCATGGACTGTAGCCCACCAGGCTCCTCTGTCCATGGGATTTCTCAGGCAAGAATACTGGAGTGGGTTGCCATTTCCTTCTCCAGGGGATCTTCCTGACCCAGAGATACCTGAGTCTTCGAGCCTCCTGTGTTGGCAGGCAAATTCTTTATCACTCTACCCCTGGGAAGCGCTCAGATTTGGTTAGGCTCAATCAATTAAGGTTTCTGCTCATGACTTAAGTTATTATGTGATGAAAAAGGGGTTATGGGTATATGCAGACTTTGAGGGTCAGCTCTGAAGTTTCTTTACACCTCCAAAAAATATATTGAGTTAAATTACAGGCTGATGGTAATTTTCTTAGGGGTCTGAAAGAGAAAAAAAAGTCCTCAGAGAGAAAATTATTTGTATCTTTATGATCACGTATGCACTGTATTGGAAATAAAAAGGGGTTATGGGTATATGCAGACTTTGAGGGTCAGCTCTGAAGTTTCTTTACACCTCCAAAAAATATATTGAGTTAAATTACAGGCTGATGGTAATTTTCTTAGGGGTCTGAAAGAGAAAAAAAAGTCCTCAGAGAGAAAATTATTTGTATCTTTATGATCACATATGCACTGTATTGGAAATACATTTGTTTTTAGGTAATATTATTTCTAATTACAAAAGCAAGCTCTGTTAATTATAGAAAATTTAGAAAAATTAGATAAGTAGAAGTAGCCATTGTTAACAAGAGGGTCTGTTACCTTTTAAACATTATCTATGCAAATGTATTATGCAAAGTATATGTGTATACATACTACATAAACAGTTTTTAGAAAACTAAAGTTAAACTATCATTTAATAGTTATGGTTTCTGATTAAACCTCTTAATCATAGATTGAGTATATGCGTGCATGTATACTCAGTCATGTCCAACTCTTTGCGACCCCATGGACTGTAGTCTGCCAGACTTCTATGTCCATGGGATTTTCCAGGCAAGAATACTGGAGTGAGTTGCCATTTTCTCCTCCAGGGGATCTTCCTGACCCAGGGATCGAACCTACATCTCCTCCATTTCCTGCATTGACATGCTGGTTCTTTACCACTGAGCCACTTGGGAAGCCCTATTTGAGGATGTGGTAGCTATATATTACCTTTTTGAAACTTTCCAATGTAACTTCACACACTTTGGACACATACACAAACAGGCACTTTTGCACACTCACAAAGTTATACTGAGCACGTTTGTTTTATGAGCTACCTGAAAAATGGGAACCTACAAGCCTGAGTGGAGTTTGGAATTTGAGAAGCCATCTGGAAAGAAATACAATTTTAATTATCAAAGTGGAAGATGATTTAAGTAGAAGAAACAGTAATGAGTAAAATCCAGACTAGGACATCTCACTGTTGCATATCTAAGTTGGTTGACAGTGGTTTTTTTTTACTCCACTCTCAACATCATCTTAACCTTTCACGGCATCAACTAGTGAACTGATTAGCTGTGTATATTTTGTGTTCCAATACAACTAACTTCTTACCCCATCACTATTTGTGTTAAAATTGGAGAACCTGGAAGGCAAGAACCTGGACAATTTAATTTTCTTTTTTATAGTACTATGCCGAAATAAAAAACAAATGGTTTGTAATGATCTTATGAGACCCAGCTCTTCAGGAAGAATTGATTTGAACTTGAATAGCTATGTGATAGAAAGAAATAAAAATTTTCATTAGGCAAACCCAAGTCAATATACTTATGTTCAATATAAAACAGGCAATAATAATTAGAATTTGAAATACACCAAGAAATGAGAAGAGTTAGTTTTAAAATAAAATGGAGACACTAGCAAAGAATCGGGAATGCCATGATTAGCAGATTTGATTTGGGGTGTGTTAGCAAATGTCAAACATAGTAAATTTTAAGTAGGAATAGAACATAATCAAAATGATAGAAAGTGCTTTTACTTCTCTGTATATGGTTTGATATGGAAAATGACTTTAAATGGAATAGCACAATAAAGGGGGATCTCTCTGGTATGTAGGTTTTATGTGCTGATAAATGGTTGTACCTATGAGCCTGAAAAGGAAAAAAGCTATGTGGAGTGTTTGTGTTAAATGCATTTATTTTGCAATATTTGTTGAGGGAGAGGATTTCATTCATCCATTCATTAGTTTATTCATTCACTCATATATTATCAAAAATATTTTTGAACACCTGTAATCTTCTAGACTGCATAATTTTACAGGCTATAGAAACTTGGATATGGCAGTGGACATAACTGAATGAAATCCTCATTTGTGTGAAGTTTACTGTCTCAGCAGGGAATATGGAAAATAAAAAAATAAATATATAATATGATATCAGGTAGTAGTGAGTATATGGTATGAAGGAAAATAAGGCAAAGTTCTCTGATGTGTGGTTGTGATAGTTTAAGTAGGATATTTGAGATAAAGGGGAGAGAAGAGCCAACGGTAATGTAAGGAGAATGAACCTTGGGGATATTGGCTGAATACTGAGAAGGGCCATGGGAGGAATGGGAGAACTCAGAATAAAGAGGTCACAGCATGGATTTTAGGCTCAGGGTGTTCTGAGTTTGAATCTCTCTATGAGCAAAAACTTTGTGACTTTGCCAAAGTTATGTAAATTCTATGAATCTCAGGTTCATTATCTACAAAGGGAAATATTTTTCCTGTAGAGTTATTAAGCATTAATTCTGCATGAAAATATATGACTTAATTTTCTTTATAATATTCTTATCCCATTTACTGATTATAAATGTGTGTTACAAAGCCGTTTTTAGATATTATTTCATTTAATCCTCATAATAATCCTGTTGTAGATACATTATCCTCATTACACAGATGTGAATTTAAGCACAAAGAAGCTAAGTAAACATGTCTAAGTTTGCACAGTTAAGTAATGAGCCATGTTTAAAACTCCTAGGAAACCTGACTTCATGATCTAGCCTTTAAGCACTGCACTGGCCTACCCGCCACAGGATTTTAGGGCTTTAAGTATAAGAAAGAAAAGTGAAGTCGCTCAGTCGTGTCTGACTCTTTGTGACCCCATGGGCTGTAGCCTACCAGGCTCCTCCATCAATGGGATTTTCCAGGCAAGAATACTGGAGTGGGTTGCCATTTCCTTCTCCAGGAGATCTTCCCAACCCAGGGATTGAACCCAGTTCTCCCACATTATAGGCAGATGCTTTATCATCTGAGCCACCAGGGACTGAAATCCTTATTATTTAAATGAAGGTTCTAGAGTAGATAGGTCCTCACCATAATCCATTCTTGCATTCTGTGATCCATGAGCACAGTGAGAAAGTAGATCTTATCTGAGAAGAAGTGAGGCCAGAACAACTGGACAGGGCCAGAACTTGGTTGCTCTGAAATGTTAGCTTCTGGCCACAGTTCAGAATGATCTGAAATACTTGGATATTTGTACTAACAAGGAAGGTTTTATACCCTTTTTTATACCTGTTTTATACCCATCTTATTACTTATAGACTTCCTCTCATGAATGTGCCAAATTTGCACATTTTAAATATGGAATTTAGCTTGGCATAGACAAATTCACAATCTTCGTGATGCTTGTTCTGAGAACTTGATCCACTTGTGTTTTTTTTGAGAACTGGATCCTCTTGTTTGTGTTCTAAATATTAAGTATGCTGCTGCTGCTGCTGCTGCTAAGTTGCTTCAGTCATGTCTGACTCTGTGCGACCCCATGGACGGCAGCCCACTAGGCTCTTCTGTCCCTGGGATTCTCCAGGCAAGAATACTGGAGTGGGTTGTCATTTCCTTCTCCAATGCATGAAAGTAAAAAGTGAAAGTGAAAGTGAAGTTGTGCCCAACTCAGCGACCCCATGGACTGCAGCCTACCAGGCTCCAACGTCCGTGGGAATTTCCAGGCAAGAGTACTGGAGTGGGTTGCCATTGCCTTCTCCGAGAAAATATTAAGTATAAAAGAAGGTAAAGAAAGATTCTGAACCTAAGAAACTGCAAGCACAGAGAGTAAGTATCCACCAAGAAAAAACATTTGTGTGTATATGTTGGTAGTGAGGGGTGAGAATTGCTGCAAAAATACAGCAATATCACAGAATAAAGTAAAAAATCATAGCCATACTTCGTGGAATGGATTAAAAAAAAAATGGAAACTTCTTCAGGGATTTTATGATTTCTCATGACCCTCTCCCATCTCTATGCTAAATGTTTCTCTTCTAAGTCTTAATACACTTTCAGCAACCTTTCATAATGCTTCAAGGAAACAGGGCTGCTTCGACCTTGGTCCTAACGGGAAACAAAATAACCTTAGACTGTGCAGATAAAAAAATTAATAAAGGGGGAACACTAGCAGAGATGTGGGCAGGAGTAAGTGAATAAAAAAAGTTAGAGACATTCTCAGAAACTCAATGGGGAACCATTGCTGTCATTTATCATAACTGTTGATGAAGAAAATGTATAAAATGAATAGTTGTCCCCATAAACAAAGTTTCTTATCCATTTATGTCTCTACTGATCTGCTGCTGCTGCTGCTAAGTTGCTTCAGTCATGTCCGACTCTGTCCGACCCCATAGACTGCAGCCCACCAGGCTCCCCCATCCCTGGGATTCTCCAGGCAAGAACACTGGAGTGGGTTGCCATGTCCTTCTATCCATTTAATATTTGCTTACTTCTTGGTCTTATTTGGCATTGTTTCTTCTACTAGTAGTTTCTTCTACTTCTCAAACTTCTAGTTAGTGTGCATGCGTATAGCTGGATTAATAGTTGAGACTAGATTCAAAATATATGACAGCTTCACAGGTGGTGCTAGTGGTAAAGAACCTGACTGCAGTGCAGAAGACGTAATGAGATGTGGGTTCGATCTGATCCCTAGGTTGGGAAGATCCCCTGGAGGAGGGCCTGGCAACCCACTCCAATATTCTTGCCTGGAGAATTCCATGGACAGAGGAGCCTGGTGGACTATAGTTCATACAGTTCAAGAGTCAGACACAACTAAAGCGACTTAGCATGAACGCATATGAGAAGAAATAGTCTGAATCTAAAAATTCCATCAATCAATTTCATCATTTGTAAGATAATCAAACTCTGTCGGGTCTATTAGTTTTTAACAGACCAGAACATTTTCAAACTGTAGTGTGTTTTAACTATGTCAGATTTTGGGGTCAACATGCAAGGGATAGAGTTTTAATCCCCTACATTGACTATGGGTATGAGGACCTTCTAAACTGCAAGTTTGCATACAAAATATATAATTTGTATGTATTATATATATATTAAATATATTTAAATATATATACTATAAATACACATCATATATATTTTTTTATATATTTAAAATATAATACAAAAATATATAAAATATATAATATATATAAAGTACCAGTATGAGAAGCAAATGGTTCAAAGCTATGGCATTATTCTTAAAAGTACAAGTACCTTGTAAATATATGTAAATTAGCTATCTGCAACATTATGACCTCTGCATAGCTATGTACATCCTAAATTGGACATCCTTTTTAGCAAAAATAGGTGACACAATATAAGTCCAGTGAAAATCAGAGACTATTTGTTCTTATATATTCCTAAATAAAGAGGCTTAGTTTCCCATATTCTAAGATTTATCAACTTAGAAACAAAATAATTAAAAATTATGAAGGAAAGGCATCCAATAAAGCATCATTTCCCATTAACAAGCAAGGAGTGAGAAAAATACTTACCAAAAAATTCCCAAAAGTTATGAAAGATAGAATTTGTGCATTTAGGAATATTCAGCAGTCAGGGTCATTTCCTGCCATGTAAAGAACGCACTTTACTCCAAAGTGCCCATAAGGCACCACTTTACATGGGCTGGAATAATGAATGTTAGTAATGATTATATTGTCACAGAAAGGTTAAATTACGTTTGCTGTGATTTGCTCAAGATGGCAGGATTTTATATAATGTATTCTAAAAGATATTCATTCAAAATGGTTAAAAGTTTAATGACATTGTGAAACTTTGAGAATTATTTGGAAAACATAGCTCTCAATAGCTGGAGTTTCATTATACTATTCCACTGATTTACAGTATAGAAAGTCAGAGGTGACAGTCATTTGTCTGGCTTCCTGACACATGTGTGTTTACAGAGCTGAGTCTAAAGTAATGGAATCCTCCAAGTACTGGGTGCCTTATCACCTTGTTTGAAGAAGTTTCGCCAACCTTGTCTTTAAGACTTGAAACTTTAAGTAGCACAGCCAAGGAGGTGAGCAGCCCTATGACACGATACTTAATAAAAAATTACCATGTTCTGCTACTTCTGTGAATAGCGTGCTAGTTGTGTTCTAGGATCCTATATTGTTGTGTCTAATGAGAGTTCACCTATGGTGCCTACAGCCCATTTGCACACATTGCTGCTGCTAAGTCGCATCAGTCGTGTCCGACTCTGTGCGACCCCATAGACGGCAGCCCACCAGGCTCCCCTGTCCCTGGGATTCTCCAGGCAAGAACACTGGAGTGGGTTGCCATTTCCTTCTCCAATGCATGAAAGTGAAAAGTGAAAGTGAAGTCGCTCAGTTGTGTCCGACTCCTAGCAACCCCATGGACTGCAGCCTACCAGGCTCCTCCGTCCATGGGATTTTCCAGGCAAGAGTACTGGAGTGGGGTGCCATTAAATTCCTACCCTGTACCAGGCATAGCATATTAGGCCTGTGTTAGACATTCTGGATATAAAGGTAAATGGTGGAATAGCCTGAAAAAAGTGTGTATTTAAATTTTCTGTAGGTTCATTATAAACTCCTACCCTGTCTCTCTCTCTCTCTCTCTCTCTCTCTCTCTCTCTCTCTCTCTCTCTCTCTCTCTCTCTCACACACACACACACACACACACACACTTCAAGAAGTGATATGGTACCATCCTGTGTTCTAGGCCTTCTTATGTTCTAAGAAAGAGCTCAAAGATTTGTGATTTAGAAAGTTTAGATTCAGGAGATAAAGGGTTAGACTGTGGACCAGGAACTAAAAGGTAATTGAATCTATGTCCCAAAGGTGGAAGGACCAGAGAAAGGACACTGAAGAGATGTGGCCTACTAGAGCCGCTAGGTTTAAGAGACATGGCCGTTAAAGGGCCTTGGCCAAATAAAGCATGAAGTTGCTCAGTTGTGTCTGACTCTTTGCAACCCCATGGACTGTAGCCCACCAGGTTCCTTGGTCCATGGGATTTTCCAGGTATGAATACTGGAGTGGGTTGCCATTTCCTTCTCCAGGGGATCTTCCCAACCCAGGTCTCCCACTTTGTAGGCAGACGCTTTACCATCTGAGCTACCAGGGAAGCATAGGGAAGAGGATTCTATGAGCAGAGGAGTTTAATAGGATCACTTGAATTTGGTTAATAAGTTTCTCAAAGAACCAAAACCAGACACGACTCTCTGTATTTCTGTACAGTCTAAACATCCTGGGACTACTGAAAAGCCCTGGAAGTGGTGAGCAGGGCAGACTCCTAGTGAGGATTTAGAACAATATTTAATTTGAATTTGAAACATAAAGTCATATTCATGCTTCTCTAGTGTTGTGATGCATATTCATATCCATCAGAAATAGTAGGGCATGGATTCTGCCTTAGAGGCGCTTGCAGCCTAGAAGGATAATTCCCATAAATAATAACTAATCACTCTGTCCAGCTTTACTGACTGGTTCTCTGATGTTCATAATAAAACCCAAAAGGTGAAAATAGTCTGTACTTTACAACTGACGGAACATACAGGATGACACATATTAATGAAAGTGTATGAGGTGTCTGTAAATAGAATAACAATAACAACAACAAGGCAAATGCTGAAAGAAAACACTTTTAAGTGCTGCTGTGGAGAATGGCTCCTTTATATTTATTTGTTTAAAAACTTTTTTCACACAATTTTCCAAATACTTTGGAAATTGTATAAAATGAGTGACAGTTCCTTTAAATAGCAATTGCTGTCAATAGCTCTCAGTTTGATGGAATGTTATCTTTAGGGAACAACGACAAAGAAAAAGAGTAAACAATTTCCACTGTGCCCTAAAGGTCTACCAAAGAAAGTGATATGCGCTGCCCCAGAGTTAAGCTCTGAAGACCAGAAGGAATGAAGGTCACCACGTGTGGCTCTCTTATGTCAAATGCCAAATGCTCTTTGACACAGTTGTAGGAACTCTAGCGTGAAAAGATGCATGCTTTTGGCTTAGAAATTTTTCACTTGCATTTTCAACAAGGTGGAAGGATTACTTGGAAAGAATCCTTTCCCTGGTTCATAATATAGAAAGATATGATGTGAAATAATTAATACATTAAAAGACTGAGGAACCTCGATTCACTTTGTTTTCAAAACAGCTTCTCTCAGAGGAAATTGATATAAAGGAATAGGTCAGAAGGTGCCAGCAACCCCAGCTACAAGATAAATGGCAATTAAAACTAGCCAGAGGCCTTCCTTTTTAAAAAATCAGAATTCCAGGTAAATGGACTTTAGCAGTTCACAGTTCTAGTCACTCTCTGAACTAGAGGCATTCTTTCTACAACATCCTTGACAGAAAGTTAATTCTGCCTCTGTCTGAACTCATCCTGTACTTTGTGAGTCAGATTGATTAATAGGAAATTTGTTGCCATGGAAGTTCTACTCATAGCTCTTGTTTCTAGAACATAGTATGTAATCTACTTCCCCTTTTATATGAGAGCCCTTAAATAGTTTAGAGATAACTATGGTCCTTCTCCCCCAAAACACTTTAGTTCAGATCTATTCAAATACGTCATTCTATTTGTTCTCTCATTGATGGTGCTGCCGTTTCCAGTTTTCTTCTTAAATTGTGTGTAAAGTAGTGAGGTATATAATCTGACTTGGTTAGTGGAGTAGGATTATTTCATATTTTGTACTTTAATGATCTTTCCAAATTAATGACTTTATGATCTCTCAAACAATGCCTTATAAAATTTCAGTTACTACAAATACATATGAAAAACAAAGCCATTCAGTTCAGTTCAGTTGCTCAGTCGTATCCGACTCTTTGTGACCCCATGAATCACAGCACGCCAGGACTCCCTGTCCATCACCAACTCCCAGAGTTCACCCAGACTCACATCCATAGAGTCAGTGATGCCATCCAGCCATCTCATCCTCAGTTGTCCCCTTCTCCTCCTGCCCCCAATCCTTCCCAGCATCAGAGTCTTTTCCAATGAATCAACTCTTCTCATGAGGTGGCCAAAGTACTGGAGTTTCAGCTTTAGCATCATTCCTTCCAAAGAAATCCCAGGGCTGATCTCCTTCAGAATGGACTGGTTGGATCTCCTTGCAGTCCAAGGGACTCTCAAGAGTCTTCTCCAACACC
>SJYT01031000.1:122534-136682 GCA_006410635.1 Cephalophus harveyi
TCATTCCTTCCAAAGAAATCCCAGGGCTGATCTCCTTCAGAATGGACTGGTTGGATCTCCTTGCAGTCCAAGGGACTCTCAAGAGTCTTCTCCAACACCACAGTTCAAAAGCATCAATTCTTCGGCGCTCAGCCTTCTTCACAGTCCATAACTCAGCCAAATTCCCTCCATTCATAAATAACTACTTTTCACATTTGGTGATTACTTTAGACATCTCTCCATGCATATATATATATATACACTTGACTCTACATATAAATTGTATCTTAAATATGTCTACTACTCTTCTTCTCTATTTTTTATTATAGTGATGTGTATAGTTATACCTCATTTTGGTTTAAATTTTCCTTTCCCTAATGGTTAAGGATAATGAATCTCTTTTCATGTGGTTATTTACCATCTGTATATCCTCTTCAGTATATTCTCTTCAGAAATCTCTGTTAATGTACCTGTCTATTTTCTATTTGGATTTTTAAAACATTTACTATTGAATTTTAGGATTTCTTTGTACTCTGGGTATTATTCTTATTTTGGTTTTGTGGTTTGTAAATATTTTCTCCCAGTGTGTGGTTAATCTTTCCATCATCTTCACATTGTCTTTCAAAGAGCAAAAGTTTTAAAATTTATCAATTTTAAATTTTTAATTTTACCAAATTTTTCTATAGATCACTCTTTAGGTATCAAGTCCAAGAGCTTTTTGCTTAGTCCTAAAATCTAGAAGATTTTCTCCTGTAGTAATTTCTCAAAGTTTTCTAGATTTTTGTTTTATGTTTATATGTGTGATCCATTTTGAGTTAATTATTGTATAAGATGTAGTATTTTAGATTGAGATTTACTTTTGTTGCCTACAGTATCCAGTTGCTCCAGCAACCATTTGTTGAAAAGTTGATCCTTCATTAAATTGCTCTTTCACATTTTTCAAAAATCAGTTGAGCATTTTATGTAGGTCTGTTTCTATATTCTGTTCATTAGTCTGTGTGTCAATTCCTCCACTGAACTTGATTAATGATGCTGTATAGTAAATCTTAATATCCGATAGAGTATTTTTTCTCACTTTATTTTTCTTTGTCAAGATTATTTTAGCTATTTTAAGCCCTGTGTCTTTTCATACAAATTTTAAAATAACCTTGTCTCTTTCTTAAAACGCTCAGATTTTGATAGGAACTGTGTTAAACCTATAGATCAACTTGGGAAGAATGGCTATCCTTATTATGATGAGTGTTCCACTCCATGAATATAGTATGTTTTTCCATTTGGGTTGTCTTTGATTTCTTTCATCACCATTTTATAATTTTTAGCACACAGAACCCACTGCAGTTAAGTATTCCATTTTTAAAGATTACACTTGTTAAGTAATATCTAAGTGTTATATTTTCTTTGGAATAATTATAATTTAAAAAATTTGTTTCCACATGGACAGTGTTATTATATAGAAATGTAATTGATATTTGTGTGTTAATTTTGTATCCTATGACTTTTCTGGAAGCACTTGTGAAACTAGATTTTTTTTTGAGGATTTCTTTGGATTTTCTATGTACACAGTCATGTCATCTGGATACAGATGAGAGAGTTGCTTTCTTTCTTTCCAATCTGTGTGATTTTTGTATACATATTCATTTGTATACTTTATATATTTTGTATGTAAATTCAATTATTTATCTTATTATGCTGGTTAGAACTTCCAGTACTATATTGAATAATAGTGATGAGAAAATAGATTTTTGACTTGTTCCTGATCTTATGGGAAAGCATTCTGTTTTTCATCATTGAGTATGTTAGCCATAGGTTATTTTACATATTCTTTACCAAGTTTAGGTAATTCTCTGTATCCCCAAGTTTTATTATGAATGAGTACTGGATTTTTTCAAGTGCTTTTTTCAGTTTTAATTGATATAATCATTTAATTTTTGTTCCTTAGACTGTTGATATTAAGAGACAAGAAGTGATCTCTGGGTTGGGAAGATTTCCTGGAGGAGGGAATGGCAACCCACTCCAATATTCTTGCCAGGAGAACTCCATGGACAGAGGAGCCTGGTAGACTTAGCACACACAGCCCGTTTATATAGTTGATTACATTAAATGGTTTTCTAATTGAACTAACCTTGCATATTTGGAATAAATTCTACTTGATAATGATATATAATTCTTTTTATACATTTTTGGATTTTGTTTACCAGTATTTTGTTGAGGATTTCTGTGTCTAAATTCTTGAGAGATACTGCTCCATAATCTTTTTTTGCATTTTCTTGATGTAGTTTTCATATCAGAGTAATATTGGTCTCATGAAATAAGATGGGAAGTGTTTCCTCTTCTTCTGTTTTTTGGAAGTGATCGTGTAAAATTGGTGTTAATTCTCCATTAAATGTTTAGTAAAATTGTCCAGTGAAATCATCTGAGTGTGGAGTTTTCTTTTCCTAAAGATTTAAATTATGAATTCTATTTCTTAAATGGTTATAGTGCTTTTCAGATTCTCTGCTTCATCTTGGTTGAATTTTGGTAATTTGTGGGTTTTGAGGAAAGTCATCAAATGTTTTTGTGTAAAATTATTTATACTATTCCTCTATTATCCTTTTAATGGCTGCAGGGTCTGTGGTAATATCCCCTCTGTCATTCCTGATATTGATGATATGGGTGTTCCTTTTTTTTTTTTTTAAGTTTCGCTTTCTTTCTTTTTTTTAATTTATTTTATTTTATTTTACTTTACAATACTGCTTGCTACAGGTTTATTAATTTCTTTAAAACTGCTTTTGTTTTTAATTTTCTCTATTGCTTTTTATTTTTAATGTCATTATTTCTATTTTGGTCTTTATTCTTATTTCTAATTCAAGCATTTAGTATTATTAATTTCCCTTTCAGATCTGCTTATGCTGCATCTCACATATTTTGATGTGTTGTATTTTCGTTTTTTACTCAATTATATGTGTTTTAAATAGACTTCTTTTTTTGAACTAGGGTTATTTATATGTATGTTGTTTACAAATTTTCTGTTATTTGATTCTAGTTTAATTCCATTAAGGTCATAGAACATATTCTGTTTGGTTTTAATTCTTTAAGTTTTAAGTATGTTTTCCAATATATATGGTGTATCTTGAATATAACATGAGTACTTTAAAAAAAGTGTACTTTGCTGTTTTGAGGTGGATTTTTCTGTTTATATCACTTGGATTCTGTTGATTGTATTGTTCAGATCTGCTAATTTTCTGATGTGATGGAATTGCAGGAGTTCTGAAGTCCCCAGCTACAAGTGTAGATTTGTCTATTTCTCTTTTCAGCTCTATTGATTTGTGCTTCAAGTATTTGAGACTCTGTCAATTAGGACATACACATTTAGGACCATTATATTTTCTTGGATGATTATTTTATCATTATATTTGTTTCTAATAACTTTCTTTGCTCTGAAGTTTACTTTGTCAGATGTTAATACAGCCACTGTGCATTTTTTATTAATGTTTGCTTATCTTTTTTAATCTTTCCATTTGAAATAAGTTTTCCAAACTTCATTCAGAGTGGTAAATTTTGAATTTACCACTTGATAGTAGCACATAGTTTGGTCAATTTATTTAAATCCAAAATGCCAGTCTTTTTCTTTTGATTGATGTATGTTTAGACCATTTACATTTGAGGTAATCGTGGTTATGTTAGTACCTGATATATTTATATGTTTAAAGTCATTTCGTTATTTGTTTTTCTGCTTGTCTCCTCTCATTCTCTTTCCTCTGTTTCTCTTTTCTTCCTTGCCTCTATGTTATTGGAACACTGTTTTAGGATTTCATCTTTCTTTATTAGTGTTTTTGAGTGCATATCTTTGTAGTGTTTGTAGTGCTGGCTCTTTTGTAGTGCTGGGTATTATATTGTATATATGTGACTTAGTCCACACTATGGATATCAACATTTTACCACTTTAACTGAAATATGGAAACCTTTTAATAGTTGTGTGGACTTTTAGGAATTATCCATTTCATTTAGGTTGTCTAATTTGTTGATATACATTATCATAGTATTACTTTATAATCTTTTTTTTGTACTAGTAGTGTCTTATTTAGTAATGACTTATCTTCCATTTCTTAATCCAGTAATTGGAGTCTTCTTTGTTCTTCTCTTGGCCAATATAGCTAAAGATGTATGTTTCCCCTGGCTGCCATTTTATTACCACAAAATGGGTGGCCTAGATAGCTGAGATCTATTCTCTCACAATCTGAAATCAAGGTGTTTGTAGGGTCATGCTCTCTCTGGACTCTCTAGGAAAAAAACCCTTTAATGCCTTTCTCCTAGATTCAGGTGGCTGCAGCAATCCTTGGCATTCCTTGTTACATCTGTACTCATACTGCCTCCTTCTGTTTCTGTCCTCCTGTGTATCAGTCAAATCTTCCTATGCCTTTCTCTTGTAAGGACACTTGTAGTAGCATTTTGGTCACATCTTGGATAATTCAGTTTAAGCTCCTTTTCTCTAGATCCTCAGTGTAACCACACCTTTTCCTATGTAAAGTATCATTCACAAGTTCCAAAGATTGACATGAATATTAATTAATTGGAAAGTTGAGGTGAAGAGTGATTTTTCAGCCCTCAACAAAAGTCAATTTTGTTGGCCTTTCCAAAGAAGCAGCTTTTGGTTTCATTTATTTTTTTCTATTAATTTTTTAATCCTTGTTTAATTTCTGATCTAATTTTTATTATTCCTTACTTTAGGTTTAGTTTTCTTTTTTTTTCCCCCAGTGTCTAAAGGTGGAAGGTTATGTTATTGATTTGAAGTCTTTTTTTTTTAGTGTAGGCATTTACAGCTATAATTTGCATCCCATAAGTTTTGATATGTTATGTTATGTCTTTGTTTTCATTTATCTCAAAGTATCTTCTAATTTCCATTGTGATTTCTTCTTTGACCCATTCAGTAATTTAGAAGTGTGTTAATTGCCAAGTTTGTGTAACTGATTTCTAATTTCATTCTATTGGAGAATATACTTGTATTATGTCCGTACTTTTAAATGTATTAAGGTTTGTTTTATGACCTAGCATATATTCTACCTGGAGAATGTTCCATGTACACTTAAAAAAGATACACTGCTGTTGTTGAATGGAGGTTTATTGTGTTATTCAGGACCTCTGTTTCTTTATTGATACTTGCCTAATTTTGTTACCTATTTTTGAGAGTAGAATGTTGAATTCCCAACTATTATTATTGAATTCTCTATTTCTCCCTTTACTACTATCAGTTTTGCTTCATAATATTTGGTACTCTGCTATTAGGTGCATAAATATTTGTAGTTATTACATCTTTCTGATTTATTAATTTTTCCTATTATAAAGTACCCTTCTGTATCTCTTAACATTTTTTGTTCTAAAGTGTGCACTCCCTGATATTGTTACAGCCACCACCTCTTTCTTATAATTGCTGTATGTATGGTATATCTTTCTTTATCTTTTGACTTTTAATGTTTATATCTTTGAATCTAAAATGTGTCTACTATAGACAGCATATAGTGGTCTTGTTTTTTAAATCCATTCTGACAATCTCTGCCTTTGATTGGATTATTTATCTAACCACATTTAATATTATTATTGAGATAGCTGGATTTACAGATGCCAGGTTTCTTTTGTGTTCTATGTATTTCATATATTTTTGTGCCTCAATTCCTTTTTTGGTTTCTTTTAGCATTAAGTGCATATTTCATAATGTATCATTTTAATATCTTTAGTGATTTTTTCCCTAGTATTTTTGGGAGTTATTTCCTTAGTGGTTGCTCTTGTGTTTACAATGTACAGCTTAACTTTTCAGAATCAGCTTTAGATTTTTACTAACTTAATTCCATTGAGCAATAAAAATGCCGTTCTTTTGTAGATGCATACCTTTATACCATTTTTGTGCATTGTATGTGTTCATATTATATCTCTAAATTTTACAAACACATGTCATTGCTGTGGTTTCTGCTTTATAAAATTTAATGTCTTTTAAAGAAGCTGAGAGAGGAATAGAGAACAAGTATGTATTTATAGTTTTTGTTGTATTAACCTTCTTATTGAATACTTCTGATTTCTTTATTTGTTCCTGGGGAATTAAATTACCATATGCAGTCATTTTCTTAGCTCAGTACAGTTTTGTTTCCACCCACCATTTGTGCTGTGATTTGCAAATTTATTACATTTAATTTTATATGATAAACTATATCCATGTTGTTTTGTACATTTGCTTTTAAAATCAGTTAAGGGAAGAAATGATGTATTTATACTTTTTTTAAATTTGGATTCAAATTACTGTTGGGGTCCACTTGCTTTCTACCTGAAGAACTTCCTTTAGTATTTCTTATATATCATTTTCTGTTAGCTGTTAGCTAGCAAAAGATTTTCTGTTTTTGTTTACCTGATATGTGTTAATTTCACCTTCCTATTCACAAGACAGATTTTTTTCTACATAGGCTTTTGGGTTGACATTATTTTCTTTGAGCATTTAGAGTATATTATGCTACTGCCTTTTGGACTCCATGTTTGTCTAATGAAAAGTTAGTTGTTAATCTTACTGGGAATTCCATACAAATTATGTGTCCTTCTTCTCTTGATGTTTTCAAGATTTTCCTCTTTGTTTTGTCTTTGAACATCTCTACTATGATGAGTCTGTTTATAGATTTCTTTGTATTTATTCTGCTTGGGTTCATTGAGTTGCCTGGGTGTGTAGATTGATGGTTTTTTAACACATTTAGGAAAATTTCAGCCATTATTTCTTTGAGTATTTTGTCTGCTCTTTTCTCTCTCTTCACTTTTTCTGGCTTTTTTGTTACATGCATGTTTATGATCTTAACTGAGTCCCACATTTCTCTGAGGCTCTGTTTATTTTTCTCAATTATTTTCTTCTCCTGTCCTTTGGATTATGTAATATCTATTGATTTATCTTCACGTTCACTAGTTTTCTTCTGCCTGTTCAAATCTACTGTGAAACTCCTCTCGTGAATTTTTTATTACACTGTTATTACTTAAAATTCCAAAATGTCTATGTGATTCTTCAATTTTTTAAATCTCTTTATTAATATTGTCTATTTGGTATGGTGTTTTGCAAATACCTTCCTTTACTTTAATCATTGTTTCTTTTAGTTCTTTGAACATATTTATAATGGCTGCTTTTAAGATTTGTTAAATCTGACATCTGGTTATTCTCAAGCAGTTTCTGTTACCTGCTTTTCCTTTCCTTTTTCTTTTTCATTTGTGCATCATACTTTCCTATTTTTTTCTAATTTTTTGTTTGAAACCCTACATTTTAATATAGTCAATTTGGGTATTGATTCTCTACTCTGGAGCTTGCTATTGTTATTTATTTATTTAGTGACTGGCTGGATTATTCTGATGAAGTCTATATCCCTCACACAATGTTAAGTCTCTGATATTGCTCCCTTATAAAGTAATGCTCAAAATTCTCCAATCCAGGCTTCAACAATACATGAACCATGAACTACCAGATGTTCAAGCTGGTTTTAGAAAAGGCAGAGGAACCAGAGATCAAATTGCCAACATCCGCTGGATCATGGAAAAAGCAAGAGAGTTCCAGAAAAGCATCTATTTCTGCTTTATTGACTATGCCAAAGTCTTTGACTGTGTGGATCACAATAAACTGTGGAAAATTCTGAAAGAGATGGGAATACCAGACCACCTGACCTGCCTCTTGAGAAACCTATATGCAGGTCAGGAAGCAACAGTTAGAACTGGACATGGAACAACAGACTAGTTCCAGATAGGAAAAGGAGTATGTCAAGGCTGTATATTGTCACCCTGCTTATTTAACTTCTATGCAGAGCACATCATGAGAAATGGTGGGCTGGAGGAAGCACAAGCTGGAATCAAGATTGCCAGGAGAAATATCAATAACCTCAGATATGCAGATGACACCACCCTGATGGCAAAAAGTGAAGAAGAATTGAGGAGGCTTGTGATGAAAGTGAAAGAGGAGAGTGAAAAAGTAGGCTTAAAGCTCAACATTCAGAAAATTAAGATCGTGGCATCTGGTCCCATCACTTCATGGCAAATAGACAGGTAAAGTGTGGCAGACTTTATTTTTTGGGGCTCCAAAATCACTGCAGATGGTTATTGCAGCCATGAAATTAAAAGGAGCTTACTCCTTGGAAGGAAAGTTATGACCAACATAGATAGCATGTTAAAAAGCAGAGACATTACTTTGCCAGCAAAGGTCTGTCTGGTAAAAGCTATGGTTTTTCCAGTGGTCATGTATGGATGTGAGAGTTGGACTATAAAGAAAGCTGAATGCTGAAAATTGATGCTTTTGAATTGTGGTGTTGGAGAAGACCCTTGAGAGTCCCTTGGACTGCAAGGAGATCCAACAAGCCCATCCTAAAGGAAATCAGTCCTAAATATTCATTGGAAGGACTGATGTTGAAGCCGAAACTCCAGTACTTTGGCCACCTGATGCGAAGAGCTGACTCATTTGAAAAGACCCTGATGCTGGCAAAGATTGAAGGCGGGAGGAGAAGGGGATGACAGAAAATGAGATGGTTGGATTGCATTACCGACTCAATGGACATGAGTCTGGGTAAACGCCGGGAGTTGGTGATGGACAGGGAGGCCTGTTGTGCTGCAGTCCATGTGGTTGCAAAGAGTCGGACACAACTGAGTGACTGAACTGAATTGAACTGATATCCCTCACATGATGTTAAGTCTCTGATATTGCTCGCTTGTATGTGCAGCCTTGGGTATGACCAGTCACACTGAGATGCCAGTTGTTTTGGCAGGGCTTTCCAGCACTGTTTCAACCCTGATTACATCCAGCTGTGAAGCTCCATCAATTACTGGCTGTTTTTCCTAATGTTTTCTTTTACTAATGCTCTAGGGCAGGGGTCTTCCACCCCCCAGACACAGACCAGTGCTGATCCATGGGTTGTTAAGAACAAGCTGCACAGCAGGAGATGAGTGGCAGGTGAATCAATGTATTTACAGCTGCTCGCCATTGTTCACGTAGCCTTAGTCCATGGAAAAAAATGTCTTCCACAAAACTGGCCCCTCATGCCAAAAAGATCGGAGACCACTGCTCTAGGGAATACTTTGCTCTGTAAATGGATCCAGTCAAATGTGGGCTTCATTGGTATAATTCCTGAGATCAGTATATGAAATTGTGTCTGGTACAAGGAGAGTTCCTCTCAGCTGTCTTGTTTCATTCTCTCTGGCAAACAGTCCAGCCTGTTTGGCCTGTATCGGCTGTGAATCTACTAATTTCCTTCAAATTACCTTTCACCACATAGTCTTTTTATCAGAGCCCCTCTTAGGCTTGAACTTCTCCATACTCTATTGTCATTGAAGTCAGTTCCTTTAGGAAGAGACTACAGGCTGTATATTTTAAGACTGTTTCTCATTCTGAGATAATTCTCTGAGCCACGGCTCTGGAGCTGTGGGTAGGGGAACAGTGGTGTGCTTCTAAATAACAACCCTGCTTTTGATGCTGAGTCCTTGGTCAAGTGGGGTTGGCACTAGCACTAAGTCTGTTCAGCCTGGCATTCCCAGCATTAACCATTGCCTTATAAGCAGGGGTGAGAGAGTCAGGTTCCCAGTATTCTCAACACAGCCTCCATCCCACCAGTTAAGGCAGGACAGAAGAAGAAAAGGAGGAAAGAAGAAAGAAGTTAAGGCACGGCAGAAGAAGGAAACTCCCAGTTCTCATCTGCATCCACACAGAAATTAGCCACAGCAATAGATAGCAGTCCATCTTGAGAAATACTAATATTCTGTACCCACAACTCCCAGAAAGCTAACTAACTGGACACTGAGGGGTGAAGGACTCTTGTGTTCTTGATATACCAAGTCTAAACTGGAATCTCTGACTTGCTGAACTGGAAGGAAAAAAAGATAGGGAGCAGTTCATGGTATTTTGATTCAAATACCATACACTCTTGCTGTCCTTATGAAGTTTTACTAGATTTTCTTGAATAAATGTTTTCTCCTTTTCTGTTTGTACTTAGGACCTCTTCCAGAAGGTTTAATGTTGTTTTTAAATAATTTTCACTAGTTCTACAGGAAAACAAGTCCACAAAGCTTCTCTCTGTGTCATACCACAAACAGAGCAGCCTGCAGTAATTTTAACATGACTTCCTCCATTCCTGGGGCTTCCCAGGTGGTTCAAGCGGTAAAGAATCTGCCTGCCAATGCAGGAGATGCAGGAGATGTGGGTTCCATCAGTGGGTTGGGAAAATCCCCTGGGAGAAGAAAGCAGTGACCCACTCCCATATTCTTGCCTGGAAAATTCCATGGACAGAGGAGCCTGGCGGGCTACAGCCTGTGGGGTCAAAAGAGGTGAACGTGACAGCAAATGAGCCCACACAGACGCTCTATTCCCAGCCTTTAAATTTTCCTTTATGCTTTGGTTTGCTGCAGGTGATGACTAAATCATTTGTTTTTCCAGAAGGAGTGTATATTCTGAATTTTTTCATGATCAAGAATATCTCACTGTTGTATTGGTAACTGAGTAAGATTAACCACTTAAAATATTCTTGGCATATATTTTTGTTTTCCTTACAACTTTGGAGACCCTTCCCTTGTCTTTTGACATTGACATATATTATGGAAAAGTTTAGAGCCCGTTTCCCCCCGCCCCCCCCTCACCACTTTGTGCTTATAAGTAATTTAATTTCTTCCTGTGTACTTTTCTTTCCTAATTCTTGAAATTAAGTAACCTTTCAAGGATATATTTTAAATTGACTGTTATACATTCTGATGTATATCCTTTCAAGGGATGGATTCATTTTTTTCATCTTTTAAGAGAATATTTCCATATGTCTCTGAACGTTTTTATGATCCACTTGTTATATTCTCTGGTTAGGAGAGACCCATTATCCAAACTGAATTATCAATAATACTTATGTCTATCATTCTCTCAATATTTGCTTTTAATCTTTTTGATTTTTGTTTTTTTGTGGTTCATTCTGATTATTTAACAACTCTAATGGCACCCCACTCCAGTACTCTTGCCTGGAAACTCCCATGGATGGAGGAGCCTGGTAGCTGCCGTCCATGGGGTTGCTGAGTCAGACACGACTGAGCGACTTCACTTTCACTTTTCACTTTCATGCATTGGAGAAGGAAATGGCAACCCACTCCAGTGTTCTTGCCTGGAGAATCCCAGGGATGGCGGAGCCCAATGGGCTGCCATCTGTGGGGTCGCACAGAGTCGGACACGACTGAAGTGACTTAGCAGCAGCAGCAGCAGCAATTTGTTTTTTATTTTTTCTAAGTTTTTATATATCTAATAGTGTTTTGGTTCTCTATCTTCCCCCCTTAGCTTAGCCTTTTCCTTTTCTATTTGTTTTTATTTGTTGCTGTACTTTCTTTTTGAGCTGACGTTTTACCCATTTCAAATTTCTGTTAAATTCTGGGACATGCAACAACTTTCCAGATTCTACTACTTTTTTCCAACTGGATCACTTGACTTTCTTTGCTTTTATTTTCTTTATCTTCCTTTGTCTTTTTTAATTTAACAAAATACATTTGCATGATTTCCATGCTTTCCTCCTTTTATTTTTCTCAACTTTACATTATCAGTTTTATTTAGACTCTTTTTTTCCCCATAGTGTGATCTTCAAACCAGAGACATTGGTATCACCAGAGGGTTATTAGAAATGCAGATGCAAAGACCCCACCCAGGACCTACTGAAACAGAAACTGCGTTTTAACAAGATCCCCAAGTGATGCTTTGGCACATTAATGTTTGAGAGGCACTGCTCAAATTTTCCCTGTAGTTACTGAGATAACCTGGGGAGCTTTGAAGAATACTAATACCTGAGATTTTTATTTAATTGATATGGGATATGGACTGGGCATGATAGTTAATCTAAAATACAGTAAACCATGATGACCACTGACCTAGACCTTCCATTTATTTCTGATACTGTGTGGGTTACTTATTTTTGTAAATTTTTCTCTGTTTATTTAGTTTGTCACTTCCCCTCTATCCTCCTCTGTACACACCCCAAAATTAAATATTGCCTTCTATTTATTCTGTAATCTGAAAGTGAGTATTAAGAAGGTGGAGGTGGAAGGGGTGAAGGTAGTTTACCTAGCATGGTGGAACTGGGTTCAGCTCTTTCTTCTGAGATCCCATGAAGCATCTAACTTTACCTGCTAGGATGGATCCGAGTTCTTGTGGATGTCACCTTGGAAAATGGCAAGCGCTTATGACCATTCCATTTGAATGCTGGGAGTTTTCAAAGATCATTTCTCTGCTCATCTCAGGACCTTAAGGATTATTCCTTTACTCATCTTCAGACCATATCTAGGCACTTTCTGAACCTGTTTCTCCCTACGTTGTAGGAAATTAGTGAACAGTTCTTAGGGGTTAATTGACTTGCCTTCCTTTCTTAGTAATACTTTGGTGGGTTGATGGTTGGGTTTGGAATTAAGTCATTTTATAAGAGAAATTTCAGTTTCACTTTTTAATATTAATGAGTCAAGATTATCTATCACTCTATCCTTTTACTGCTGGTGAATTTTCACTATTTTTTTCTTTTACTTTTTCTTTTTTTTAAGAGAATTGATTAGAGAGTTCCTGCTTAATTTTGCCGTTAATCTAGATGCTACATGGCTATCCCTATAATCTATACATACAGTTGTATTTTAAACAAAAATACTTGGCATTTTGACATACATTAGGCTTCAGTACATTCCATTCAGAATTTCTTTAAATCCCAGTCATTTTATATTTGATTTTAGAAGTTTTCTGTATTATGCTTTTATTACATATGCTTTAATTTAAAAAATATTACTAGTTTATTTAAGAGATATAAACATGTTTCTAAATCTTATATATATTATATGACTGTGTGTATGCACTATCAGTTCAGTTCAGTTCAGTCGCTCAGTCAGTCGTGTCCGACTCGTTGTGACCCCATGAATTACAGCACAATAGGCCTCCCTGTCCATCACCAGCTACCAGAGATCACTCAAACTCACATCCATTGAGTCGGTGATGCCATCCAGCCATCTCATCCTCTGTCGTCCCCTTCTCCTCCTGCCCCCAATCCCTCCCAGCATCAGAGTCTTTTCCAATGAGTCAACTTTTTGCATGAGGTGGCCAAAGTACTGGAGTTTCAGCTTTAGCATCATTCCTTCCAAAGAACACCCAGGACCAATCTCCTTTAGAATGGACTGGTTGGATCTCCTTACAGTCCCAGGGACTCTCAAGAGTTTTCTCCAACACCACAGTTCAAAAGCATCAATTCTTCGGCGCTCAGCTTTCTTCACAGTCCAACTCTCACATCCATACATGACTATTGGAAAAACCATAGCCTCGACTAGACAGACCTTTGTTGGCAAAGTAATGCACTATAGCAAATATATAAAAATGATTAATCTTTCATATAAGACTACTGGCATATTCAGGAATGTTCATATTAATATTATTGTCAATGCAATAGATGAGCCATTTCCATCTCCAGAGATGAGGTCTATCCAAGGATAAATAAATCTGATTTATATCTTAAATAGAAGTGTAGCTAATCATTGAAAAGAAACATTAACAGTTAAAAATAGAACTCAATAAGAGCTAAACACTTATTTTTAGAAGAAAGTAAATTCCATTAGAGATTAAATTTATATCTTAATGTACAATATGATAAATTGTTTTAATTTACTGTAGATTAATTCGAGATTACTTTATTATATTTTAGTCTTGCTCCCCTATTTTCAAATTATATGAATTAATATTTTATTAATTGAGTTGCTTTCAGCTTTCCTAAAGTTTTTATGGGTCAACAAAGGTCTGCCAACGGAATGGCTAATGAATAGCAGTTCAGCAATATGTCTGAGGTTCAGTTCAGTTCAGTTCAGTTGCTCAGTCGTGTCCGACTCTTTGTGACCCCATGAATCACAGCATGCTAGGCCTCCCTGTCCATCACCACCTCCCGGAGTTCACTCAGACTTACGTCCATTGAGTCCGTGATGCCATCCAGCCATCTCATCCTTGGTCGTCCCCTTCTTCTCCTGCCCCAAACCCTCTCAGCATCAGAGTCTTTTCCAATGAGTCAACTCTTCGCATGAGATGGCCAAAGTACTGGAGTTTCAGCTTCAGCATCATTCCTTCCAAAGAAATCCCAGGGTTGATCTCCTTCAGAATGGACTGGTTGGATCTCCTTGCAGTCCAAGGGACTCTCAAGAGTCTTCTCCAACACCACA
>SJYT01031016.1:0-14997 GCA_006410635.1 Cephalophus harveyi
GACCGAGGTTGAGATGGCTGAATGGCATCATGGACTCAATGGACGTGAGTCTGAGTGAACTCCGAGAGATGGTGATGAGCAGGGAGGCCTGGCGTGCTGCAGTTCATGGGGTTGCAAACAGTCGGACACGACTGAGTGACTGAACTGAACTGAACTCCCCTTAGTTTCAGTCAGTTTGCTGGAATGGCTCAGAGAATTCCGGGGAATCCATTTACTCTTACTCATTAGATTAAAAATTTATTATAAAAGGATATTAAAAGAATAAATAGCATAGTCGAAGAAATACATAGAATGGTTCTAAAGAAAAAAACTTCTGTCCTACGGGAGCATGGAACCTGGAATGTAGCCCTTGGAAGCTGATGGTTGCCCAGTTTTGAAGCTCTAAGCAAAAAGCCTCAAAAGCTGTCCTTTTGGTTTTTGTGGAAGCTTCAGTACATAATCATGATTGACTAAATCATTGGCCAATGGTGATCAATTTCATCTCCAGCCCTTCTCTCCTCCCCCAAAAGCAGGGAGTGGTACTGAGCGTTCCAGTCCTTTTAATCACATGATTGCTTCTTCTGGCAACCAGCTCCCACCCTTGGGTGGATCCATAAGCTTCCTTTCCAAGTCATTTTCAGAAACTAAGTATAAGAGACTAAATATTAACTAGTTGCTTGTATTGTTCAGTAAATCCCAAGTGTTTCCAGAGCTGTGAGGCAGGAACTATGGATGAAGACCAAGCATATTTCTTATATATAGTCTGAATGACCAAATATACAAATATATATTTTTCTATAAATCACAGTATTCACTATTTTTATACAAAATCGTTACACAAATTTCAGCCTATAGCACCTATACTTTCCAAAATTATTCCAAAATCATTGCTTAACATTTACAATAATGAGTTTCTTTTCCTAGTCTCTATTTCAAAAATAATGTTAGAAAACTATTGGTTTATGTAGAGACCTCAAAAAAATACATAGCCAAAAGCATAGGAATAAGAAACGAAAAATGTGGTTATGGTTATTGATGATGATGATGATGATGACATTATTTTTCATTATCTGTGGCCATAAAGGGGGCTTCCCTGGTGGCTCAGATGGTAAGGAACCTACCTGCAATGCAGGAGACCTGGGTTCTATCCCTGGTTCAGGAAGATCCCCTGGAGAAGAGTGTGGCAACCCACCCCATTTTCTTGCCTGGAGTATCCCACGACAGAGGAGCCTGGTGAGCTACATCCACAGGATTGCAAAGAGTTGAACAAAGTTGAAAACCAAAACTGTATCCTTTTTTAAATTAAATAACTTCTAGTTTTTAAAACAATGTGTCAAGCTGGAAAAATATCTGTATTCTTTATCTTAGACTGTGGACATCTTAGAATAAATTAAGACAGAAAAAATTAGAAGGGTGGGTAGAGAAGTGGAGAGATTTACTTTGAATAAATAAATTAATTTAAAAAATTAATAATATAACATTTAACATTTGAAAAAATAGAAAATAGATTTACTTTGAATGGATATGTGAGAAATTATTCTGTGATTGAACATTTGACATTGGATGAAAAGGAAATGTTAACAAAAAATAAAATGAAATTGTACTCATTATTTAATTCCTTGATAAATCCAGTCATCAAAGCCAGTTAATTTATAAAGTGGTAATGCTTGTATTTTCATTTTGATAACTGTTATGAATGTAATTTTGTCCCCATATAATTCATATGTTTAAGCCTATGTCACTATATTTGGAGATCAGCCACAGCAAGCCCAGGAGAATGGTCTCAGGAGAAACCAAACTTGCTGATACTTTAATCTTGGATTTCTCTAGAATTATGAGAAAATAAATTTCTCTTACATAAGCCACCCAGTTTGTGTTGTTTTGTTAGGGCAGCCCTAGTAAACTAATGGGCTTCCTTGGTGGCTTATGGGTAAAGAAGACACCTGCCAATATAGGAGATGCAGATTTGATTCCTGGGTTGGGTAGATCCCTTGGAGAAGGAAAAGGCAACCTACTACAGTATTCTTGCCCAGGAAATCCCATGGTCAGAGGAGCCTGGCAGGCTGCAGTCCATGAGATCAAAGAGTTAGATACAACTTAGCAACTAAACAACAACAAAAGTAAACTTATACAATGATAATTTTTAATAAATGACAATATAATTTTTAATCAAATTTTGCTTTGCTTTATGTGATATCCCCTGCAGTAATTAAATTTGCACATGAAAATATATTAATTGTATTTTTAAAACTAAAAGTTACTTCTGTTAGCTTCTATGAAAAGTAGTCTAATAATTGCAGTGTGCTAATAACTACATGAAAAGTGGTCTGTTTTCTCTTAAAAACAGATTCAGGTTAAATGGTTATTTTTTAGAAGAAAGATACATCCTGAAGGTTTATATTTAAGTGAAACAACAACAAAAATATCATGCCATGTTTATAATTTTGACAAAAGCAGTTGCATTATGTGTAGAAGGGCTTAGATTTATGTTTAGCTATTTTTAAAGCCTCATTTTAAACATTCTTTCAGCAAATCATATTTTAATTACAGAGTGATTAATTTTAACAAAGTGTTAAATAAAATTTTATTGTTAATTTCTTTTTAATTAACTTGCAGAAACAACCTTGAATGCTAAGCTTACCTAAGGCACTGATTAAAGTTTTAGTCTGGAAATCTTAATAGGCTTGAGAGGAAAAGGTGGTTGGATACAGAAAGTGAAATACATGCTGATGTCTTGAGAATTAACTATATTGATAGTAACCATCATCCAAGAAGAAAAACTATACATAGGTAAGTATTTCCATACATTAAAAAATGACTTTATAGTGGTTAATATATTTATCATCTTATATTTACTATTACAAATTCAACATGATTCATAATAAAAACTTAGCAAGCTAAGAACAGAGGGGATTTTTTTAATTTGATAAAGTACATATAGAGTACCTAAACAAATGTCTTAATTAGTGATGAAAGACAGAATGCTTTCTCCCTAAAATCAGAAGGAAGGCAAGTATGTTCTCTCTCACCACTACTCTTTTTAACATTGTCCTAGGAGTTTCATCCAGTTTAATAAGTTAAAAGAAGGAAATGGAAAGCATACAAAGTACTTACACTTAACACCAAAATCACATCTGTAAAATCAAAATAAAATAAGTTGATTCAACTAAAAATTTAGATAATTTATGAAAAGATAAACATTTTTGTGTGGAATATGTAAAGAGATTACACATATTAAAAGTAAAATGAAAAACAATTCAGTAAAATTGGGCAGAGCAATTGAAAATCAGGGAATTCACAAAAATGAGGGATGAACTGAAAAAATTGGAATAAGCTAAACATAATTAGTACCAGTAAAAAAGGAAAATGAAAACAATAGGCTGACATTGCACCCTCAGCTAGGTATGTAAAATTTTTAAAAGACTGATGATACCTCTAGATGTGTATAAGAGACAGCATATATTCCTCTAAAATCATATTACTTTGTTATTAATATTTTCTATCAGTATGGTACTTTTGCTATCATTAATGAAGCAATATTGATATAACCAAAACTACATAGTTTATTCATATTGCCTTAGCTTTACTCTTTTTCTGTTTTAGGATCTCACTCATATTATATTTAGTTATCATGATATTTTTAGGCTCTATATGACTACAACAATTTCTTATGCTTTTCTTGTTTATGATAACTTTGACAGCTTTGAGGAGTACTGGTCAGGTATGTTGTAGAACTTCATTTTATTGTAATTTATATGATGTTTTTCTTATAATAGACTAGAGTGAGTTTAGGGGAGGAAAATCATAGTGTTAAGGTGCTTCTTCATCATATTGTATCAAGAATATTTATTATCAATGTCAGTTTTGACTGTAATATTGGTCTTAAATATCTGGGTGATATGGTGTTTGTCAGGTTTTTCTCACAAAGTTACTCTTGTTTTCTCTGCTTTCCATGCCCTGCTCTTTAAAAGTAAGTCACATTCCACATTTAAGATGTGAGGAATTATGACCTCTTACCTTACTATGGAGTATATACATAATTTATTTGGAAATCTTCTATATGGGGGGTTTTACTCCATTTATTTATTTAATCATTTACTTATATAAATACATGCCCATGAATAAGTATTTTGTAATTTGAGTTTTAATTCAGTTATATAACTATATTATGTATTTTGTTTGCTCAAAGTATTCCAGCTTTGAACCTTGAAAACTCTTTTAGTTGGTACCTGTGCCCCTTTGACATACCCCAGCAAAGTTTGTTTGCTTTTTGTGTACTTTCTTACTTTCTGCTGCTACCAAATACTCTAGACTCATCTTATATATGTTTCCTGCCACATTCTTAGAATTATCCGTTTCTCCAAGGAGTCCTCGTTTCTTTTATTGGAGACTGGTTTTAGAATCAAAGATCTGGGTGCTAGGTGTGCTTATTGTTAGTAATGGAGTATCATTTTTTTTTTTTTTTTAGTGCTTTCAGCTAACAGAGGAAATAAATATATATGCATATATTAACCTATGTATCTTCATATATCTATTTGTATATGTAAGACTTCCCTGGTGGCTCAGATGGTTAAGGGTCTGTCTACAATGTGGGAGACCTGGGTTCGATCCCTGGGTTGAGAAGATCCCCTGGAGAAGGAAATGGCAATCCACTCCAGTACTATTGCCTGGAAAATCCCATGGACAGAGGAGCCTGGTAGGCTACAGTCCATGGGGTCATGGGCTTCCCAGATGATGCTAGTGGTAAAGAACCTATCTGCCAATGCAGGAGATGTAAGAGACACAGGTATGGTCCCTGGGTCAGGAAAATGCCCTGAGGAGGGCATGGCAATCCACTCAGGTATTTCTTGCCTGGAGAATCCAATGGATAGAGGAGCCTGGTAGGCTACAGTCCATAGGGTCGCACAAAGTTGGACACAATTGAAGCAACTTAGCATACACATTTGTACATGTAGTCGTCATATATATAAACACATAAATGTATATTAAGTTAAACATGAATTCTTACTGATGTTTCCAACTCTGATCTATTACCACATTGATCATTCTAGCCTCTTTCCTTTGCTGATTTGTAAATTTCCACTCCAACAGAGAGTCATTGTGATGTTGATCCACCATCCATTGAGCCAATAGTTCAGTTCCAGCGTGCATGTACAGTAGCACATCAGAATTGCTGACACTAAACACTGTGGGAAAACTTTACTGACTAGCATATACTATCTATAAACTCTTTCTTCTCACTACTTTCTTACAGAGTCCAGACTCCTTTCATTTCCAAAATTACTGAAGTCAGCACATTTCCCCCAATGACTTTTAGTGAGATTATTTCATACATTTTTAATACAATTAGAATCTCTTGCCACAGTCTGTACCTTTAACTATTTTTATGGGATCAGAATAGTCCTAATACTAAAACAGACTGAGGTGTTATAAAAAGAAAAAATTTAGGTCATTTTCTCTCATGAATATAGAAGCAAATATTCTCAACAAAATATTAGAAATGAAACCCAAGGATGTATAAAAAGAATTATACGCTATACCAAGGGGAATTTATTTTAAAATCTTGTTTAACATTGTTTAACATTCTAAAAAGTTGGCTTAAAGCTCAACATTCAGAAAACAAAGATCATGGCATCCAGTCCCATCACTTCATGGCAAATAGATGGAGAAACAGTGGAAACAGTGGCTGATTTTATTTTTTTGGGCTCCAAAATCACTGCAGATGGTGACTGCAGCCATGAAATTAAAAGAAGCTTACTCCTTGGAAGGAAATTTGCGACCAACCTAGTCAGCATATTAAAAAGCAGAGACATTACTTTGCCAACAAAGGTCCATCTAGTCAAAGCTATGGTTTTTCCAGTAGTCATGTATGGATGTGAGAGTTGGACTGTGAAGAAAGCTGAACACCAAAGAATTGATGCTTTTGAACTGTGGTTTGGAGAAGACTTTTGAGAGTCCCTTGGACTGCAAGGAGATCCAACCAGTCCATCCTAAAGGAGATCAGTCCTGAATGTTCATTGGAAACACTGATGTTGAAGCTGAAACTCCAATACTTTGGCCATCTGATGCTGATTCATTTGAAAAGACCCTGATGCTGGGAAAGATTGAAGGTTGTAGGAAAAGGGGATGACAGATGATGAGATGGTTGAATGGTATCACAACTCTATGGACATGAGTTTGTGTAAACTCTTGGAGTTGGTGATGGACAGGGAGGCCTGACATGCTCCTGTCCATGGGGTCACAAAGAGTCAGACACAGCTGAGTGACTGAACTGAACTTTAAAAAATCAGTCAACGTAATCATCACAGCAACCAACTAAAGAAGAAAACTAGTATGATCACATCAATTGATGCAGAAAAATCACTTAAACAAATTCAACATGATTCATAATAAAAACTTAGCAAGCTAAGAACAGAGGGGATTTTTTTAATTTGATAAAGTACATATAGAGTACCTAAACAAATGTCTTAATTAGTGATGAAAGACAGAATGCTTTCTCCCTAAAATCAGAAGGAAGGCAAGTATGTTCTCTCTCACCACTACTCTTTTTAACATTGTCCTAGGAGTTTCATCCAGTTTAATAAGTTAAAAGAAGGAAATGGAAAGCATACAAAGTACTTACACTTAACACCAAAATCACATCTGTAAAATCAAAATAAAATAAGTTGATTCAACTAAAAATTTAGATAATTTATGAAAAGATAAACATTTTTGTGTGGAATATGTAAAGAGATTACACATATTAAAAGTAAAATGAAAAACAATTCAGTAAAATTGGGCAGAGCAATTGAAAATCAGGGAATTCACAAAAATGAGGGATGAACTGAAAAAATTGGAATAAGCTAAACATAATTAGTACCAGTAAAAAAGGAAAATGAAAACAATAGGCTGACATTGCACCCTCAGCTAGGTATGTAAAATTTTTAAAAGACTGATGATATGCTATCAAACAACATTGCATACTACTGAGAAATCATTTGTGAAAGAGTTAGTCATTGTGGCAAACTTCATTGTTTTATTTTACTAAATTACTGTTCCAATCTTCAGCAATCACAACCCTGTTCAGTCAACAGCCATCAACATTGAGACAAGACCCTCTAGCAGCAAGAGGATTATGACTCCCTGATGGCTTGGACAGTAGTTAGCATTTTTTAGCAGTAAAATATTTTTTATGTTATGTACATTGTTTTTCTAGACATAATTCTGTTATAAACTTAATTGACTACAGTGTCGTGAAAACATAATCTTTAAATGCACTGAAAAACCAAAAATGTTTTGTGACTCTTTTTATTTTGGTGGTTTGGAGCTAAAACCCCAATATTTCTGAAGTGTGTCTGTAATTTTTCTCTCTCAATCTTAACTTCATTCCTTTAGTAATTATGAGCTGTTTATTTTTTTAACTGAAAGTTAGCTGCTAACATACTCCTAAGAGCTGTAATGCCCATGAATTTCAAAAACAATTTTGCTTCTGATGAAGTTTGAAGCTTTGTAGACCTTAACTCTAGGAAAGAATCATTTAAAGGACATGTAAATAAGTATTTATCATAAATATAAACTATATCATACATATTAAATTTTTATTGGTGTATAATAGTCACCCTAAAGTCAATAACATTAACAAGGGGAAAGTATTAAGATAAGTGTGAAAAAATTCTAAACAAAAAACCACAAAACATAAAAGGGTTGCAAGCAGTTCTGGCCAGGTTCATCAGTGATGAATTTCTAAACTAGTATGATCACATCAATTGATGCAGAAAAATCACTTAAACAAATTCAACATGATTCATAATAAAAACTTAGCAAGCTAAGAACAGAGGGGATTTTTTTAATTTGATAAAGTACATATAGAGTACCTAAACAAATGTCTTAATTAGTGATGAAAGACAGAATGCTTTCTCCCTAAAATCAGAAGGAAGGCAAGTATGTTCTCTCTCACCACTACTCTTTTTAACATTGTCCTAGGAGTTTCATCCAGTTTAATAAGTTAAAAGAAGGAAATGGAAAGCATACAAAGTACTTACACTTAACACCAAAATCACATCTGTAAAATCAAAATAAAATAAGTTGATTCAACTAAAAATTTAGATAATTTATGAAAAGATAAACATTTTTGTGTGGAATATGTAAAGAGATTACACATATTAAAAGTAAAATGAAAAACAATTCAGTAAAATTGGGCAGAGCAATTGAAAATCAGGGAATTCACAAAAATGAGGGATGAACTGAAAAAATTGGAATAAGCTAAACATAATTAGTACCAGTAAAAAAGGAAAATGAAAACAATAGGCTGACATTGCACCCTCAGCTAGGTATGTAAAATTTTTAAAAGACTGATGATTACCTCTGGGTTAAGATGTGATGTAACTGGGATTGTCACATGTTGCTGGAAGGGATGTAAATAGTAAATCCACTTTGGAAAAGCTTGCCAGCTTTTTATAAAGTTAAACATATTTTTGAGTGGAGTTGATCCACCAGTTCTACTTCTAGGTATGGACCCCAAAGAAACAAAAATATATAATTATCTACATTAAGACTTTACAGGAATTTCCCCATAACAGCTTTTTAAAATATATGGCTTCTTGTACCAAACAGCTAGCCAATTAATGAAGATGACAACACTAAAAAACAGATTTTCAATGTGGACAAAACAGTCTCTTATGTTGAAAGAAGATGCCATCTAAGACTTTTCACAGCTAGAGAGAAGTCAATGCCTGGCTTCAAAATTTCCCCATAACAGCTTTTTAAAATATATGGCTTCTTGTACCAAACAGCTAGCCAATTAATGAAGATGACAACACTAAAAAACAGATTTTCAATGTGGACAAAACAGTCTCTTATGTTGAAAGAAGATGCCATCTAAGACTTTTCACAGCTAGAGAGAAGTCAATGCCTGGCTTCAAAGCTTTGAAGAACAGGCTGACTCTCTTGCTAGAGGCTAATGAATCTCACTAGTCACTTTAAGTTGGAGCCAGTGTTCATTTACCATTCTGAAAAAAAGCAGAGTCCTTAAAGATTATGCTAAATCTACCCTGCCTGTGCTCTATAAATGGAACAATGAAGGCTGGATGACAGCACATGTTTTTACAGCATGGTTTACTGAATATTTTCACCCTACTGTTGAAACCTACTGCTCAGATAAAAAAAGATTCCTTTCAAAATATTCCTGCTCATTGACAATGCACCTGGTCACCCAAGAGCTCTGATGGAGATATACAAACAGAGTAATGTTATTGTCATGCCTGCTAACACAACATCCTGTGCAGCCCATGGATCAAGGAATAATTTTGTCTTTCAAGTCTTATTATTTAAGCAATACATTTTGTAAGGCTATAGCTGCCATAGATAGTGATTCCGCTGATGGATCTGGGCAAAGTAAATTGGAAATCTGGAAAGGATTCACTCTTTTAGATGACAACATCCTGTGCAGCCCATGGATCAAGGAATAATTTTGTCTTTCAAGTCTTATTATTTAAGCAATACATTTTGTAAGGTTATAGCTGCCATAGATAGTGATTCCGCTGATGGATCTGGGCAAAGTAAATTGGAAATCTTCTGGAAAGGATTCACTCTTTTAGATGGCATTAAGAGCAATTGCGAAGAGTTGAATCATTGGAAAAACTCTGATGCTGGGAGGGATTAGGGGCAGGAGGAGAAGGGGACCACAGAGGATGGGATGGCTGGATGGCATCACTGACTCGATGGATGTGAGTCTGAGTGAACTCCAGGAGTTGGTGATGGACAGGGAGGCCTGGCGTGCTGCGATTCATCTGTCTCTTATACACATCTAGATGTGTATAAGAGACAGATATTAACTATTTGCTTGTATTGTTCAGTAAATCCCAAGTGTTTCCAGAGCTGTGAGGCAGGAACTATGGATGAAGACCAAGCATATTTCTTATATATAGTCTGAATGACCAAATATACAAATATATATTTTTCTATAAATCACAGTATTCACTATTTTTATACAAAATCGTTACACAAATTTCAGCCTATAGCACCTATACTTTCCAAAATTATTCCAAAATCATTGCTTAACATTTACAATAATGAGTTTCTTTTCCTAGTCTCTATTTCAAAAATAATGTTAGAAAACTATTGGTTTATGTAGAGACCTCAAAAAAATACATAGCCAAAAGCATAGGAATAAGAAACGAAAAATGTGGTTATGGTTATTGATGATGATGATGATGATGACATTATTTTTCATTATCTGTGGCCATAAAGGGGGCTTCCCTGGTGGCTCAGATGGTAAGGAACCTACCTGCAATGCAGGAGACCTGGGTTCTATCCCTGGTTCAGGAAGATCCCCTGGAGAAGAGTGTGGCAACCCACCCCATTTTCTTGCCTGGAGTATCCCACGACAGAGGAGCCTGGTGAGCTACATCCACAGGATTGCAAAGAGTTGAACAAAGTTGAAAACCAAAACTGTATCCTTTTTTAAATTAAATAACTTCTAGTTTTTAAAACAATGTGTCAAGCTGGAAAAATATCTGTATTCTTTATCTTAGACTGTGGACATCTTAGAATAAATTAAGACAGAAAAAATTAGAAGGGTGGGTAGAGAAGTGGAGAGATTTACTTTGAATAAATAAATTAATTAAAAAAATTAATAATATAACATTTAACATTTGAAAAAATAGAAAATAGATTTACTTTGAATGGATATGTGAGAAATTATTCTGTGATTGAACATTTGACATTGGATGAAAAGGAAATGTTAACAAAAAATAAAATGAAATTGTACTAAAGGTAACTACAGTGGAAATAGAAAAGAACTAACATTTTAAGTAGAGCCTGAAGATGGGACTAAATTGCTACAGTATCAAGATAAAACTTGTACAGCTGAAGAGTTGCTTCTTATTCATGAGCAAAGAAAGTGGTTTCCTGAGAAGGAATATACACCTGGTGAAGATTCTGTGAAGGGTTGAAACAACAGCAAAGGATTTAGAATATTCCAGAAACTTAGTTGATAAAGCATCAGCAGGGTTTAAGAGACTTAGCTCCAGTTTTGAAAGAAGCTCTCTGTGGGTAAAATGCTATCAAACAACATTGCATACTATTGAGAAATCATTTGTGAAAGAGTTAGTCATTGTGGCAAACTTCATTGTTTTATTTTACTAAATTACTGTTCCAATCTTCAGCAATCACAACCCTGTTCAGTCAACAGCCATCAACATTGAGACAAGACCCTCTAGCAGCAAGAGGATTATGACTCCCTGATGGCTTGGACAGTAGTTAGCATTTTTTAGCAGTAAAATATTTTTTATGTTATGTACATTGTTTTTCTAGACATAATTCTGTTATAAACTTAATTGACTACAGTGTTGTGAAAACATAATCTTTAAATGCACTGAAAAACCAAAAATGTTTTGTGACTCTTTTTATTTTGGTGGTTTGGAACTAAAGCCCCAATATTTCTGAAGTGTGTCTGTAATTTTTCTCTCTCAATCTTAACTTCATTCCTTTAGTAATCATGAGCTGTTTATTTTTTTAATTAAAAGTTAGCTGTTAACATACTCCTAAGAGCTGTAATGCCCATGAATTTCAAAAACAATTTTGCTTCTGATGAAGTTTGAAGCTTTGTAGACATTAACTCTAGGAAAGAATCATTTAAAGGACATGTAAATAAATATTTATCATAAATATAAACTATATCATACATATTAAATTTTTATTGGTGTATAATAGTCATCCTAAAGTCAATAACATTAACAAGGGGAAAGTATTAAGATAAATGTGAAAAAAATTCTAAACAAAAAACCACAAAACATAAAAGGGTTGCAAGCAGTTCTGGCCAGGTTCATCAGTGATGAATTTCTTATAGGAGGTAAATACTATCAGATAGAACCTGAAATTTATAAAAATAAATTCTTTATTTAGCTCCTCTTTACTCAACTAAAAGAAGCTAACTAGGTTTGCTGATGTATGGGTAGGAAAGGATTTATTGTTAAGCACTTTCCCTGTTGTAAGATAAAGTACTCTATTAGGTTACATGTACACCATCCTTTCACTTTGCCTTTTATCAAAGACCATACTGACAGTCTAGTCAGAGTTCCCTGAGATTTGGAGAAATGAAAAATGCTCCACACTCTGCCTTCACTTGCAGAGGCCACAGACAGTCAGGCACCACTTTAGCCCAGCTATTCTCTCAGGATTATCAACTTTTTGGGGTGAAAACTGTCAACTCTTTTATTAGCTTGAAGCTGAGAATTATTTAGAGAGTTAAAGAATGTGGACTTTTCATGCATGCATATATTAAAAATTAATATGAAAGTATGTCTAGAGAGAGTCCTTAAATTATCTTCTTTGATTATCATTTATGATCAAGCTAAACTTGCAGTGAGCATTTACTATGTACCAGTCATTGTGCTAAGCATTTTATCTACATTATCTCATCTACCTTATCAACCATATAACAAATTAACTCCAAAGTCAGCTGAAAGCATGCTAGGATAAACAATCTATCTCTTGAGTCATTACTTAGAATTCAGACCAAGCATACTGCAAAACAGCAAAGGTACATATGATTTAGGCAGTTGTAATGGTGTAAAATGTTAAAATATTTAGCTGTGAATATATTATTGAGTTAAGAAAGTAGATCTGAATAGTTTCCATTATTGGTTTTCAGATATTTATTTATTCTTAGTAAAGCAGTAGTTGATGCAAAATAGTCCCTTGCTTAAAATGAATTTGGCTTATATGTAAAAACATCAATCAAAAGTGACCCCCTAGTTCTGAGAGAGCAATATCTCCTTGTTACCAGTTATAAGTTGAAAAATGGTCATTTCTAAGGCTTACTCCTTGGAAGAAAAGTTATGACCAACCTATATAGCATATTCAAAAGCAGAGACATTGCTGACTGAGGTCCGTCTAGTCAAGGCAATGGTTTTTCCTGTGATCATGTATGGATGTAAGAGTTGGACTGTGAAGAAGGCTGAGCACCAAAGAATTGATGCTTTTGAACTGTGGTGTTGGAGAAGACTCTTGAGAGTCCCTTGGACTGCAAGGAGATCCAACCAATCCATTCTGAAGGAGATCAACCCTGGGATTTCTTTGGAAGGAATGATGCTAAAGCTGAAACTCCAGTACTTTGGCCACTTGATACAAAGAGCTGACTCATTGGAAAAGACTCTGATGCTAGAAGGGATTGGGGGCAGGAGGAGAAGGGGACGACAGAGGATGAGATGGCTGGATGGCATCACTGACTCGACGGACGAGAATCTGAGTGAACTCCAGGAGTTAGTGATGGACAGGGAGGCCTGGCGTGCTGTGATTCATGGGGTTGCAAAGAGTTGGATACGACTGAGCGACTGAATTGAAGGGTAGAAATGTAAAATGATTATAAAAATATCAAGACACAATCACATCTTTCTCATCCAGATGATGTTTTTATACCCCATTCCCTTGCATTCCCCTTCAAATTAGCTATGAAGTTGAGAGCCCAAGAAATGTATGTGCTTGAACTAAAGAACTGTCACTCCCATCACAACTCTAGCCAGCCATCATAGGAGAATCCCCACAATGGCAGTGCCAACTTGAGACCAACGTGGTCTTTGAGCCTGAGAGGTTGTAGATGAGTACTGCTAATCAGTTCAGTTGTTCAGTCTTGTCTGACTCTGAAACCCAATGGACTGCAGCACACCAAACTTCCATGTCCATCACCAACTCCCGGAGCTTGCTCAAACTCATGTCCATTGAGCAGTAATGCCATCCAGCTATCTCATCATCTGTCATTCCCTTCTCCTCCTACCTTCAGTCTTTCCCAGCATTAGAGTTTTTTCCAATGAGTCAGCTCTTTTTATCAGGTGGCCAAAGTATTGGAGTTTCAGCTTCACTATCAGTCCTTCCAGTGAATATTCAGGACTAATTTCCTTTAGGATTGACTGGTTTTCTCTGGTTTAGGATTTACTGCAAATGCCTCCTATTTAATCTGCCAAAGTCCTACTAATAAGTGGCTGGGTTATGACCTGAATGTTTGGTTGCTTAATTATGTTTTTTTAAACCAAGTAGCCAGAGGCACATGTGGAAGGTGGGGGAGAATATTCTGCTAATAATTAGGTGTTACCTTTCCTGTGATCCCATTGGGTCAAGCGGGTAAAGTGCAAGTCAGGAACCCAAAAACCAAGACTAGAGTCTTGAAACCATGTGGGAACTAAGCTCTACTTGAATGCTTGCAAACATGACCAGAGTGGGCTAGATCTTAGAGAAGACATAGTTGCTCTGGGTCCCATGTGACATGTCTACAAAGTTGGGAATTACTCTAAGTTAGAAATAATCTTTACTGGCTTTTTATCTCATAAGCCTGTAAATACTCGTATTCCTTTAGTTAGCTTAAAACAACCCAGAAAAATAGGAGACACTTGCTAAATGCCGTTGGATAATCACAAATTGCTGAATAAATAAATCAACAACAGTGTTTTTATCTTGTCTCTTCAGATTCAATTTTTAAGTTATTCAATATCCAAACTGATCTTTAACAGAAAATATGTTTAATTCATGAGCCAAGAGAACGTATTCATGTAGTATTTCCTAAATTCTGCTCTGTAATTTTGCTGCTCTTTTCATTCTACACTACAGTTTCTTCTATTCCTAAATTATTACATTATGTCTGATAAAATTTCCAAGAGCAAAAATATTCATGCGTATGGTTATATTTCATGATTTTAAAAGTTGATTTTAAAAATTCATCTACTTTATTATTTGCTTTATTGCATTAGTAATTGAAATATTCCATTTAAGTCTCAAACTAGGAAAGACAAGACAACTCCCAGAGAGAATACTTTATCAAAAACTATATAAATAACACACTCTTGAGAAATAGACCCAATACTAATAATTTTTAGATGCACAGTAATTCATACAGTGCTGAGGTCTGGGTGAAATTTGCTGAATAAGGGACCTATCTCTGAATATACTGTCAGTCTGTGTAATATATAAGTTGCAACAGTAGCACATGATGGTTACTTCAAGAAAGAAACATATTTGAGAGCTCTTGCCAAAAAAAAAAAAAAAAAA
>SJYT01031016.1:32015-103292 GCA_006410635.1 Cephalophus harveyi
ATGTACTCTGCATATAAGTTAAATAAGCAGGGTGACAATATGCAGCCTTGATGTACTCCTTTTCCTATTTGGAACCAGTCTGTTGTTCTATGTCCAATTCTAACTGTTGCTTCCTGACCTGCATATAGATTTCTCAAGAGGCAGGTTAGGTGGTCTGGTATTCCCATCTCTTTCAGAATTTTCCACAGTTTATTGTGATCCACACAGGTAAAGGCTTTGGCATAGTCAATAAAGCAGAAGTAGATGTTTTTCTGGAACTCTCTTGCTTTTTCCATGATCCAGTGGATGTTGGCAATTTGATCTCTGGTTCCTCTGCCTTTTCTAAAGCCAGCTTGAACATCAGGGAGTTCACGGTTCACATATTGCTGAAGCCTGGCTTGGAGGATTTTGATCATTACTTTACTAGCATGTGAGATGAGTGCAATTGTGCAGTAGTTGGAGCATTCTTTGGCATTGCCTTTCTTTGGAATTGGAATGAAAATGGACCTTTTCCAGTCCTGTGGCCACTGCTGAGTTTTCCAAATTATTTAATTTAAGGTGTAACATTAAATGTGTGCACCTCATTGCTTACTATTAGAGTGATGTTTCTTTATAATTACATCTGAGATTAGTTTTCTTCATTGCACACAGGTATTAGGTTTTATAAGATGTGAACAAGTCATATCACAAGAGGTGAACAACAGGATACTTGAAAATGTATTGCAGGAAAGAAACTTACCATCACTGAAAATCTATGGTGTGCCCATTATGTAATTGGTAGTCGCATGTGTCATTTAATCCTTATAAATTCTTATCAGGATATCATCTTTATTCATAGTTTTCAGTTTAGACAAAAGTAACTTATAAGTATCTCCAATAACAGAGAAGTGTTACATTGGAGAACAGCTACATAATTAGGTTCTTTTTCGTGATGAAATAAATTAACTTAACTTTCTCTGTTTGAACATCCAGGCAATTGAAGAATTAGTCCCAATTATATGCAGAAACACTTTTACATAGCCTGCTGAGGGTAAGTATTTTCCAAAGGATCCTCTACATATTTCCCTCTTCTCAATGTTCTTCTGTAAGGCTACTTCTGGATACTCTGTTCTTTTAATAAAGAAGAGGAGTATATGATTAATGTCAAGTTGTTAAGACAGCTCTGTGTTTATTTATGTGTTCTTGGGTGACTTTAGCTGTCATTCCCTTTCTGTGTGATGAACTGTTGATCTTTTTGTAGTGTTTTCCAATCTACCCTAGCCAACATAGTGCTGTCTCAAATAGAGGTAAACAAAAAAGATGTCCTTTTCATTATAGGGGACTGGAATGCAAAAGTAGGAAGTAAAGAAACATTTGGAGTAACAGGCAAATTTGGCCTTGGAATGTGGAATGAAGCAGGGCAAAAAAAGAGTTTTGCCAAGAAAATGCACTGGTCATAGCAAACATCCTCTTCCAACAACACAAGAGAAGACTCTACACATGGACATCACCAGATGGTCAACACTGAAATCAGATTGATTATATTCTTTGCAGCTGAAGATGGAGAAGCTCTATACAGTCAACAAAAACAAGACCAGGAGCTGACTGTGGCTCAGATCATGAATTCCTTATTACCAAATTCAGACTCAAATTGAAGAAAGTAGGGAAAACCACTAGACCATTCAGGTATGACCTAAATCAAATCCCTTATGATTATACAGTGGAAGTGAGAAATAGATTTAAGGGCCTAGATCTGATAGATAGAGTGCCTGATGAACTATGGAATGAGGTTCGTGACATTGTTCAGGAGACAGGGATCAAGACCATCCCCATGGAAATACAAAAAAAGCAAAATGGCTGTCTGGGGAGGCCTTACAAATAGCTGAGAAAAGAAGAGAGGCAAAAAGCAACGGAGAAAAGGAAAGATATAAGCACCTGAATGCAGAGTTCCAAAGAACAGCAAGAGGAGATAAGAAAACCTTCTTCAGCAATCAATGGAAAGAAATAGAGGAAAACAACAGAATAAGAAACACTAGAGATCTCTTCAAGAAAATTAGAGATACCAAGGGAACATTTCATGCAAAGATGGGCTCGATAAAGGACAGAAATGGTATGGACCTAACAGAAGCAGAAGATATTAAGAAGAGGTGGCAAGAATACACGGAAGAACTGTACAAAAAAGATCTTCACGACCCAGATAATCATGATGATGTGATCACTAATCTAGAGCCAGACATCTTGGAATGTGAAGTCAAGTGGGCCTTAGAAAGCATCACTACGAACAAAGCTAGTGGAGGTGATGGAATTCCAGTTGAGCTGTTTCAAATCCTGAAANAGGATGAGATGGCTGGATGGCATCACTGACTCGATGGATGTGAGTCTGAGTGAACTCCGAGAGATAGTGATGAACAGGGAGGCCTGGCGTGCTGCGATTCATGGGGTCGCAAAGAGTCGGACACGACTGAGCGACTGAACTGAACTGAACTGAAGTCCATTTTATGTTTCCATGTATTCTTGATTGACAGAAGTTGTAATGGATAGCTACAAATGAGAAAATTATCACATTGCATTGGAATAAACTTCTAAGGAAATCATCTCTGGGAATTTTGGTTGTTTTATTGTTCCTGTTATACTGGCAGATGTATGTGCCAAAATGTTCCAGATGTAAGTGGAAATGATAAGATAATGGTACTGGCACAAAATATCATTCTGAGAACAAAAGAGTCATATTAAGTACTGAAAGATAAGGAGGTATAAAAACAAGTATAGTAGCCTACCCGGTGTTTCTGCTTTCATGCATGATTTCTTACCACCTATTCTCCATATAGCAAAGTTTTAAAATGTAAATCGAGTCCTACTACTCCCTTAATTAAAATCCTCTAGCAGATTTTCATGGGCAGTTGCCAGAGTCCAGCTCCAGCAGCCAGGGATTCAACCTGAAGGGATGGGTGGTGTCGGCAAGAAACTGAGGCAGCCTCTCAGTTTTCTGGGACTGCCTGTTTATTTCAAGCTTATGATTCTCTTTTATACTTTTACAAAAGCATTAGGTCAGAGGTTTGATATTTTTAGTTCCTATTGACCCAGATTTATTTTTTTTCCAAAAATCATTGTTGCCCCTCAAAAGGAGTTCCTTCCTCAGCGATTCTCTTATCTACTTTTTCTCATATGTCCTTGTGAACACACTGTAACTCATGCTAATGTCTGGGCTGCATATCACATTCCTCAGTTTAATTCTTATCTTTCTAAGTCCTGTTTGCCCGTAGTATCCTAAGCTCACTATTTCTTAGAAAGGGCTTCTAGCTAATAATATCTCTAAAGTCCCTAATTTTTATAAGCTATAGTAGAATATTGTAACATTACAGCAATCCTTAAATCTTTAGCTTCTATTTTAATTATTCCTAAGCCCTAAATTCAGCAAATTCCTTTGCCATAAACAATTTTCTCACAAATAGGCTTCAGATAGGAATCCCTCCCATGGTCCCAAGCTGCGGCCTCTGTGCTCACCCTGGAACACTCTTTTGTAAAAGTCCTTGAACAAATGTCAATGATTATGAATTATTCTTTGAGCACAGCTGCAGAAGGCTTTATGCCTTCTCATGCTTCTCTCAAAAACAATAAGCACCTTAATATTCTCTTCAGTCAACTCAGCCAAGGAAAGGAAAAAATAAGTCAGAATCACAAAGCCTTACTCCTGCATTCCGGGTCCGTGCCTATGGAACAAAGGGAGGGGGTTTAGGGCCGTGCCTCTATTTTGTCAGTAATGCCTAATGCAGCTCCCAACAGGCAGTCATCTTTAGAATAAACTTTGAAGTCCTTTCCAAGACTGAACAGCCCCACATGACCTAGACTGTTACTACATCTTCCTCTTTGTCACTCCATCTATGCCCAGCTTGTCATCTGTTACAGCTACTCGACCTTTATTGCTATTCTTGCATGGGCCTAATATGCCCCCTTCCCAGCGACGTATGCTGCAACCTCTGCCTAAAGCACTCTTATCCATGTATTCATTGGCTCTTCTGCATTTCACTCTGGCCCCAGAGAAGTTTCTCTTGCACCTTAACCAAAGTAACTTAACCATTATGTCTATTTACCCTGCTTTCCTTTTTATATAACATTTATCACAATCTATTTTCTACTTACTTATTTCCTTTCTTTTTTATTAAAGTATAAACTCAATGAAGACAGATTTCATAGCTTTATGGATTCTACCACCTTCTTATTTTTAGTTTGTCACCTGTTTTGTTAAAGTTTATTTTCCAGTAAATTTCTAAAAAGGAGACTGTAAGAAGTGTTATTTGAAGGCTTGTATGTAAGCAAATATCTTGAATCAATCACCCATCCACCCTTGGAATAATAATGAAGGCACTATTTCATAAAATTCAGTTTGTTGTTGGTGACATTTTTGAAAAAAAAAAAAAAGTCACTTTGTTTCCCTTTTTATGTTGAGTTCAGTTCAGTCAGTTCAGTCACTCAGTCGTGTCCGAGTGTGACTTTTTTTCCCTCTCCTTATTTATGGACACTCTTAAAATCATTTCTCTATTTTTTTTAATTGCAAGGCAATGTATCTTAATGTGATCTTCTTTCCTTTCATTATATAGGAAATTTGGTGGGTCCTTTTTTTCAGAGACTGGGATCCTTGGTTTGTGGGGTGAGCCATTTTCTACTCCTCTGTTGTCTATTTCATCTGTGCTTTCTCCCTGTCTCATTTTGAAAATTCTATTAAGATTATAGATATTGAAGTTTATAAACAGATACTCCAAATTGATAGTTGTGTCTCTTTTTTTCTAACCCAATGTTTTAACTTTTTCCTACAAGTGAAAAGATTTCCTTGAATTTCTCTTCTCACCATTCTGAAGGACAAAGTCTAGGGAAAAAAAAAAAAAACTGCTTTTTTAATTTCCAAGGACTTCCTTCTTCTCTAAATTTGTTATTTAAAACACATCAGTCTTTATGTTTACATGCATATTTTGCTTATCTTCGAAATAAATTAGTTTTTATGAAGTCTTCTTTAGTTTGTTTTCTAGGTACTTATTTTATCTGTTTGCTTTGAACTCTTCTCTTTTTTTTGGTGGAGGTTTTTTCTACATTGCTGGGGAGCCCTAGCTCTCCCTCTCTATTCAAGAGTGAGTGGATTGCATTGACAAAGTAGGTCACCTCATGGTGTTTAAATGTCAATCTACATTTTCATTGGAAGATTTCCAACTGTTAGTATCTAAAGGGAAGAAGGTGGAGCAAGGATGCTGTATCAAGCAGAGTGCCCCAGACCATTGGTTAATTCAGTCCCACATGGGAGCTCAGGAGACCCAGAGCTGGTCTAAGCAGGAGGCAAGTAAATTGGTGTATGTAGTCTCTGTCGGTCATCTAGATTTCCAACTGTTAGTATCTAAAGGGAAGAAGGTGGAGCAAGGATGCTGTATCAAGCAGAGTGCCCCAGACCATTGGTTAATTCAGTCCCACATGGGAGCTCAGGAGACCCAGAGCTGGTCTAAGCAGGAGGCAAGTAAATTGGTGTATGTAGTCTCTGTCGGTCATCTCTGGCATACGCAGATATCTGGGTGGCCTAGAAACAGTTCTCTGACAGAAATGCTAGTATTCGCTGAAAGGGATGATGTGTCACCCAGAGCCAATGTGCATGGAAAAGGTAAGGATAGTCAAGTCAAGTCAAGCTATGGTTTTTCTAGTAGTCACATATGGATGTGAGAGTTGGACTAAAAGAAAGCTGAGCACTGAAGAATTGATGCTTTTGAACTGTGGTGTTGGAGAGGATTCTTGAGAGTCCCTTGAGCTGCAAGGAGATCTAACCAATCCATCCTAAAGGAGATCAGGCCTGAGCGTTCATTGGAAGGACTGATGTTGGAGCTGAAACTCCAATACTTTGGCCACCTGATGCGAAGAACTGACTCATTGGAAAAGAACCTGATGCTGGGAAAGATTAAAGGCAAGAGGAGAAGGGGACAATAGAAGATGAGTTGGTTGGATGGCATCAGCAACTCATGGACATGAGTTTCAGTAAACTCCAGGTTTGGTGATGAACAGAGAGGCGTGGTGTGCTGCAGCCCATGGGGTCGCAAATAGTCGGAGACGACTGAGCAGCTGAACTGAACACATGGGCACCATATTAATTAGTAACTTGCTGTAATTTTTGTCATAAGTCAGTCAAGTTGATCAACATAACGGGGAAATAAACAACCAAAAACTGTGAAGGGTAAAAGATGGCAGAATAGTTTGAATTAACAGAATTGGAAATGTATCAAATCATGTTTTTTCAAAGATTAATGAAACTAGAAATGGAACAATCTTAATGAAAATACATTTAATTGCATTCTGTTTAATCTGATGCATCTAAAATGTAATACATGTTTTCCAGGAACATTTTCTTGATGGTGTTGTTTTAAAAATGACCTGTAGTATTTAGGAAAGTGGTGAACATATAATACATATTCAGTAAATATTTGTTATCTGGCAGTTAAATAAATGGCAGTGTCTAAAATTTAAAGGTCAAAAATGCTTATGGTAAAAAAAATACCAAGAAGTTTAATGATTTTTATTTATATTACAAAATATATGGAATAGGAAATATTATCTAAACAGAAACTAGTGCAGTAAATGATTATTCAGTTATTTTCAAACTCATTTCCCTGAGTAGTACAGTAGAAACGAACAAAACTATATTTTGTTGGTCTCTATCTGTTAGGGTTTTCTAGCACTTTAAGGAAACTACCAATTGCTAAAAAACAGTTCAGTTCAGTTCAGTCGCTCAGTTGTGTCCGACTCTTTGCTACCCCATGAATCGCAGCACGCCAGGCCTCCCTGTTCATTACCATCTCTCAGAGTTCACTCAGACTCACGTCCATCGAGTCAGTGATGCCATCCAGCCATCTCATCCTCGGTCGTCCCCTTCTCCTCCTGCCCCCAATCCCTCCCAGCATCAGAGTCTTTTCCAATGACTCAACTCTAAGAACATTTAAAACCACAGTATAGACATTGTTTGCTAATTCATACATCTTAAATATACTACCATAATATATTTCCTAAATACACATCCAAGGAAACTAAAGCTGTGTAGTACATAAAATTAAATTTGTGTGTGCTTAGTCACCCAGGATTTCCCTGGTGGCTCAGAGGTTAAAGCGTCTGCCTGCAATGCGGGAGACCTGGGTTCGATCCCTGAGTTGGGAAGATCCCCTGGAGAAGGAAATGGCAACCCACTCCAGTATTCTTGCCTGGAGAATCCCATGGACAGAGGAGCTGGTGGGTTACAGTCCACGGGGTCGCAAAGAGTCGGACATGACTGAGCGACTCCACACTAGTCACCCAGTCATATCTGACTCTTTGTGATGCCACAGACTGGAGCCCATCAGGCTCCTCTGCCCATGGTTGTTCTCCAGGCAAGAATACTATAGTGGGTTGCCATGCCCTCCACCAGAGGATCTTCCCAACCCAGGGATCAAACCAGGATATCCTGCACTGCAGACAGATTCTTTACCAGCTGAGCTACCAAGGAAACCCATATATATTGAATATTTATATATGTATATATAAATTGTTTTTCATAAAGGTTATAATACTGGGAGTCTTCTTAATCTATCATATCTTACCTGGGAACCAGAAATAACTCAATGGAGATGATGTCTCTGAGTAAAGCTTTAATGATTATATTTTGCTTTCTTTTAAATAGTATATTAGCACTTCTATGGCATTTAATACAAGCCAGCTGTTGTTCTAAACATGATGTTGTCCCTTACTTTACAAATAAGAGAATTGTTAAATTGTTGGAGAGTTTCTGATATGAATATGATGGCACAAGAAAGATTTACTTTGCAGGATCTCTTTGACTAGGAATACTTTAGAACATCATGGTCCAATCAAGTAGCTAACTAACCCAGGTTGTCCTTGCCAGTTGTCAAGGTGAAAGTGAAGTCGTTCCGGTGTGTTCGACTATTTGTGACCCCATAGACTGTAGCCTGCCAGCCTCCTCCATCCACAGGATTTTCCAGGCAAGAATACTGGAGTGGGGTTGCCATTTCCTTCTCCAGGGGATATTCCCGACCCAGGTATCAAACTGGGGTCTTCTGCATTGCAGGCAGACTCTCTACCGTCTGAGCTACCAGGAAATCCTCATTGTCAAAGCGCTGTGCATTAAGAACAAAAGGAGGAGTGAACACTGTTAAAGGAGGTTATTTGATGGATCACTTGTGGAAATAGTCTGGAGTTTTAAGCTTTAGTAAAGTCCTTAACCATATACAAGTGTCTGAAAAACGATTCTTCTTTATTCTTTTTTTCCTAGGAATCCAAATATTTAGGGAGTATTTTTATACTTCTATTCATTTTTTTTTCTGGTTTTTATCATATTTCTTATGATTACAGCAATGATTACCTAAGAACATTATCATCAGAGGCAGTGATACTTAATTGTAGTGTACATTTTGTAGCTGTAAAGGCCTATCGAAGCATTTAGTGTGAATGATGAGCAGGGCATCAACACAGTGAAAGACTGAAAAAAAAAAAATGAACATATTGTTGCTGCTAAGCTGCTGCTGCTAAGTCACGTCAGTCGTGTCCGACTCTGTGCGATCCCATAGACGGCAGCCCACCAGGCTCCCCCGTCCCTGTGATTCTCCAGGCAAGAGCACTGGAGTGGGTTGCCATTTCCTTCTCCAGTGCATGAAAGGGAAAAGTGAAAGTGAAGTCGCTCGCCTACCAGGCTCCTCCGTCCATGGGAGTTTCCAGGCAAGCAAGAGTACTGGAGTGGGTCGCCAGTGCCTTCTCCAGAACATATTGTTACAGTAGCTTAAATGGAAAAAAGCAAATTTGCAAAGAAAAGTCATTCATCCCTTGACGTAAAGAATCTAAATGAATATGCTTCCTTCTTTTCTATGGTTAAACACTAGTTTATGAGATACCTAATCCTTTAAACAAGATGGAAATCCTTTAATCTTGCTGAGTATAACCCAAAATGAGAGTTAAGAAAGGTATATCAGATATATTTATCATTGTGCAGATGAAAATACAGTCCTTGCCCAGACAACTCATGTCCTTGATTGCATTTTAGACCTTCTTCTGATCTAGATAAGTAAATTTTTAAAAATAAATAAATAAATAAGCAGCGAGCAGCTTTGGAATTACCAAACAGTAGTTGAAAGAGCTGAGAAAGTAAAGTTTGTTTGTTTGTGATACTGAAAGTATAACTTAAAGCATTGCTTATTTACAGATTGATTTAGAACTTTTATACTGTGTGTTGTTGTAAAACTTGTTTATTACACCTACTGATAATAATGATAATAATAATAATTAAGATTGAGAAACAGAGTTATAGCTTGAATGTTTCCAAAAATATATTGACTAGAAAATATATGACTGGACAACAGAATTAACTCTAAACATAAAAACTGGTCTGAAAAGTGCTTCATAACTTTTGTGAATTTCATCATTCAGAATTTTTACTGCTTTGGTTTTATCTTTGACAAATGGATATCAAGAAATACACAGTTTTCTGCTTGATTGAGAAAGTAAAATTATATGTTTTTGTATGTGAGTAGAGGAAAATGCATTATTAAATGGTAGTTACCTAAAAGCAGCTTCATAAATATCTGTTGAGAGATTTTTTCATCCTGCTCACACTAAATAATAGGGCTGGCTGAATTCTTCCTATGATTCTAAATAACTTTTTTTTTTTTTTTTTTGCAGTCATCCTAGAAAGAGAACCCACCTTCAGTTTGAATTTTCAAATCACTTTAAAGTTACATTTGTCATTTTGCTGTATTTCTCATTTATTATTCATTTGTTCTTTAGAAGACAGAAAAATGGAGGAGGAGAGGGCAAAGGGACATTGCCCTTTCAAGCTAGTAGAAAGCTAGTAGATTTAAATCCAACCATATCAATACCACATTAGATTTAAATGCTAAATACTCCAATAGACATTGTCACATTGGAAAAAATCTGTAGCTGATTATGTATTAAATACAACATCCCTAATTAAATTTAAAGGTATAAAGTAAAAAGATGGAAAATATATACCAAGCAAATAGTAATTGAAAGAAAATTGAAACTAAAAAAGGGAAAATTGAAGTAGTTATAGTAATATCACATAACCTAGATTTGAGAGCAAAAGATTCTAATATGGATTAGACCATCATAAATTCATCAAAAGGACATGAACCCTAAAGATTTATGAATCCAATAACAGAGATTAAAATTACAGCAAGCAAAAATTGATAGAACAGCAAAAAGAAGTAGACAAATTCACCATTATGGTTGGAGATTTCAACACAGCCTTTTTGATAACTGAAAGAAAACAATGACACAAAACTGGTGAGACTATAGAAGACTTGAACAATCTATCAACAAATTTGATATAATTGATATACAAAAGTGCAGAATTCATGTTATTTATTAGGTCACAAAGAACTTTCATCAAAATGCACCATGTTCTGAGAAAGCTACTCCCCATACATTTAAAAGTACTCAAGCTATATCAAGTATATTCTCTGATTGCAATAGAATTTAATTCAAAATTAATAACAAAAGATGTTTTGAAATATGAAAATGAAATGAGATATGTCAAAGCAAACCAAAGCCAAATAAGAAAAATTACAAAAAAATTTTAAATAGAATGAATATACAGCATATCAAAATTAATGAGAGGCAGCTAAAATAGGGCTTTGAGGGAAATTTATAGCATTAAATGCCTATAAGCTAATGACCTAATCTTATGTTTAGCAGAGCAAGCAACAACAATAACAAAAACAGGAATCAAGCCCAATTTTTGAGGAAAAAAATTTTCCTAGAAGAAAGGCAGTAGTAAAGATAAAAGCACAAGCAATGATATAGAAAGCAAAAACAATTTGAAAAACAAATTAGTGAAACAAAAACTAGTTTTTTGTGGAGATCAGCAAATTTAACTCACTTCTAGCTAAAATGATAAGACAAAAACAAACAAACAAAAAAAAACAAAAAACAATATCGTTACTGAGAGAGTGAATATCCCTTAAAATCAGATAAAATATAAGAAAGGAATTTGAATAACTTTTTGGTAGTTTAGAACTATATCCATTCTTCCTTATAAATTCTCTTTTAAAAAGTTGAGTCTTATTGTCCTGTCCTTCAGCTATAAGCAGAATTTTATAACTTGTTTCTAACAAATAGCATAAGTGAGAATGATGCTGTGCAGATGAGGAGGCTGGGTCATGAAAGGCACTGTGACTTCTTCCTCTCTCACTCTCTCTTAGATTCCTTGCTCTGGGAGAAATTTTCATGTTGTGAGAAAGCTTAAGTACTTAAGCAGCTTATGGAGGGGCCATGTGGTAAAGAACTAAGGCCATTTGCCAAGAGTCATCAAGGAACCGAGGTCTTCTTCCAACAGACATGTGAATGATCCATCTTGAAACTGGATACTCTTGAGTCATCAAGCCTTCAGCTTGATAAGTAGATAAGCTGCTTCTGAATTCCTGAACCAGAGGAACTAGATATAATAAATGTTTGCTATAATAAATGTTTAAATATTATACATTGAGGTAATTACTTACACAGCAATAGATAAGTGAAAAAAAATACTCTATGCTAATTAATTTGAAACTTAGATTAAGTTTAAAACTTTCATGGAAGATGAAAAATACTGATACTCAACGAGAAATAAATAACCTGAATAACTTTAAATCTACTAAAGGAATTGAATTTATAGTTTAAAACTTTCCCCAAAACAAAATGTCAAGCACAGATGTCTTCATTGACGGCGTCTACCAAACATAAAGGAAAACAACAACAACAACAGCAATTCTAGAAGAGAAATACATCCCTGCTTTTTCAGTGAAGTTATCATTACCTTTATACCAAAACCAGAGGAAGACTTTGAAAGAGAAAAATATCTGTTTATCTTTCTATATCTGATACAATTTTAGTACATTAAATCCAACAATGTATATAAAGGATAGCAGTGTATGGTAATATGGGTTTATTCTGGGAATGCAAGACTACTTCCATATTTGAAAATCAATCAGATTAACTTGTCATTTCAACAGAATAAAGATGAAAAACGATATGAGCATTCCAACAGATGCAGAAAAAGTATTTGACAAAATTCAATATCCATTAACGATAGAAAATCTCAGTGGACAAGAAATAGAAAATAACTTTGCCAAGTGTGTAAGGGCATCTACCATATACCTACAGCTAACATAAAGCTGCAAGATGCAGTGTTTTCTTTCTATCATCAAGAAAATGGCAAGATGTTCAGTCTCACTGCTGCTCTTCACCATTCTCTTATAACTGATCTGAAGCAATATAACAAGTAGAAGAAAGCAATAATATACAGATTGAGAAGGAAGAACTAAAACTGTCTCTCTCTGCGTCAACATGATTATCTATAGAATAATTCAAAGAATCTACAGTAAATGACAAGTAATAAGTGATTTTAGCAAGATTAGAGAATACAAACAACGTATAAGAAATATATGTTTATATAATAGCAATGAACAATTTAAAATTGTTTTTTAAACTAATGTTTATATAATAGCAAAAATATAAGACACAAAATATGTACAAGATCTGTAGGCTCAAAACTATAAAACTCTGATAAAATCAAATATGACCAAAACAAGTGCAGAGATATAATATTTTGTAGGTTGGAAAACTCACCCTTTATTGTCAAGACTTACCTTCTTATCAAAGTGATAGATTCAACAAAGATTCCATTCAAGGCCTAGCAGGATTTTTTTAGAAATCAAATTAATATGAAAATATATATGGAAGGATAAAGAACTAGAAGCCAAAATGAATCCTTACACAGAAGAATAAAGTTGTACAACTCTCTCTCACAACTTGATTTCAAAGCTTATTATAAAGTTATAGCCACCAAGAGAGTATAGTATTGGTAAAAGGTAGAAAACGGATAAATGCAACAAAATAGAGTTTAGAAATGGAACCACTTATACATGATCAGTTGACTTTCACAAATGTGCAAAGACAATTGAAAAGAGAAGGATTTTTTTTTTTTTTTTAACTAGTGGTGCTGGTACAATTGGGTACACATATACAAAACAAAACAAAAAGAACCTTAATCCAGTTCCTGAACTTAGTGGCTTAAAACAACAGAAATCATGCTTCAGTTAAATTACTAACAAATTGGTGCTGCTAGCAATGAAAGCTGGACTGTGGACCTGTGGTTCTAATTTTTCATGTGGACCTCTATACCTACCTGCTGGTTGGGTTTCCTCACACCATGCAGACCGTTACCAAAAATGACCATTTCAGAAGAACAAGGAGGAATTGCATAACATTTTGATCATCTCACCTCCAAAATCACATTGTATCCTTCTCACCATAAGCTCTTGGTGGAAGCAAATGTCAAAGAAAGCCTATGTTGAAAGGTATGAGACATAGCTTTCTTTTGATGGAGAGGTGACACGTTACTAGGAGAGCATTTGGAAGGAAGAATATTTTTGGAACTGTTGATATTATGAAAAATACAGTCTGCCTCAGTCAGTGTACCCCATATTAGCTGTGACATCTATATTACTTAAAAAGCATTCTGAGTCTTAGTTTCTCATCATTAAATATGGGTGATAATTTTTATATTTGCTGCAAAGTTTTTGTGAGATAACATTTAAGGCATATAACTTAATGTCTAACACATGCTGAACATTCAGTACTTGGTAACTGCCAACATTATCCACCTTTGATATTATTACCATTGCACATGCTGCTTTTCAGTTTTCTTCACTAGTTGTCCTTCCTATGCTAAGATTTTCTGAGATGTTCCATTGTACTTTTAAAATTTTAAATCTCTAACTGGGCACCCTCATCCACTAATATCCATTCAGTTATCACTTAACTGCAGATGACTTCCAAATACATATTTTATGTTCAGTTCCTTCTTTTATATTTCAAAACCAGGCATTTACCTGCATTCTCAGGCTTTACATTTGTATTTCCCCAAATAATTCTCAGGTTTAACATAGTTTAAAAATGAACTCAAAATTGCTTCTTGCTTCTACACACCCTTGTAGGTCTGGTTTTGCTTTCTTAGTTAAAGGCACCAGTACCCGCTATAAAGTTGCCTTAGCAGAAACTTATTATTCAAATTAATAACATTGTCTCAATTACTTCCTTTATTTTGTCACCAAGACCAATCAACTTTCCCTTCTAATAAATATTCTATTGATCTCTTGCTATTTCCACTTCCTCTCCTTTTCTTCTAACACTCATTTTATTTGCTTAGAACAGAGTAATAGATACTTAACTGGTCTCCATCTCCAGTTGAGCTCTGTTCCAGTCTTCCTAGATATACTAATTTTGGTGGTAAAATTTGCAACCCCAAAATGTCTCTTTGGCATGAGAACTAATTTAGGCTGGTTATTTTTAAGGAACAGTTCAGGGTGTATTTTTTTTTTTAACCTCCACTTTAGCTGTGTGAAGAATTTAGAAACAAGACCTGCTCCTGAAATACAGGTATTAAACCAGAGGTACCTGAAAAGAATATGGGTTTAGGTGTGGTGGGGGAAACTTGCAGGGCTTAGAAATAAGTGTTTACTCTGTGTCCCACTGTGATATGTAAAGCCAAATTACCAATTTACCAGATATTACCAGATTACCAAATATTTGCTTTTCCATCTCCATGTGAATTGCTTTGAGTTCCAAACCACTACCCCCAACATCCTCTTGTCTTTAACTGAAGATGGTATTTAAGGTAATGATTTCAGCCATTTTGGTGAGTTTTCCTGGGTCTCTCCCATGTTTACATGATTTAAATTTGTGTTTGATTAGTTTTCTTATTAATCTATCTCATGTTAGTTTAAGTGTATAGGAAAATTTCTACCTCCCTGACACCAATCAAGGGATGTGTTCTAACACAAACCTAATTACAATAAACACATTTTTAAAAAGCTTCCAGTGCCTCCCACAGATTTCAGAACTGCTAGTTTGGGCTTCCCTCCTGGTTCAGTCAGTAAAGAATCCACCTGCAGTTAGGTACCTGAAAAGAATATGGGTTTAGGTGTGGTGGGGGAAACTTGCAGGGCTTAGAAATAAGTGTTTACTCTGTGTCCCACTGTGATATGTAAAGCCAAATTACCAATTTACCAGATATTACCAGATTACCAAATATTTGCTTTTCCATCTCCATGTGAATTGCTTTGAGTTCCAAACCACTACCCCCAACATCCTCTTGTCTTTAACTGAAGATGGTATTTAAGGTAATGATTTCAGCCATTTTGGTGAGTTTTCCTGGGTCTCTCCCATGTTTACATGATTTAAATTTGTGTTTGATTAGTTTTCTTATTAATCTATCTCATGTTAGTTTAAGTGTATAGGAAAATTTCTACCTCCCTGACACCAATCAAGGGATGTGTTCTAACACAAACCTAATTACAATAAACACATTTTTAAAAAGCTTCCAGTGCCTCCCACAGATTTCAGAACTGCTAGTTTGGGCTTCCCTCCTGGTTCAGTCAGTAAAGAATCCACCTGCAGTGCAGGAGACATAAGAGACCTGAGTTCCATCTTTGGGTCAGGAAGATCCCCTGCAAAGGAAATGGCAATCCACTCCAGTATGGAAAATTCCATGGACAGAGGAGCATGACAGTCAACAGTCCGTGGGATCGCAAGAGTCAGACGTGACTGGGAGACTAAACCACTACCACAGTTTAGCTTTATACTCCCATTTCACATGCTTTGTCTCATGCCTTACCCCTCAGCATTTGATCCAGCCATAAACAAAAACTTGCAGATTCTTTATTTGCAAGATACCATTTAACAACAGCATGACTCTTAACATAATGTGGTATACACTCTCTCTGCAAACTCAACACCCAATATGTGCCCAAACAACTCTAATTTATCTTTAAAGGCTGAAATTTTATTTACTCAGAGAAATATCTCTTGATCCTAAACTTTTATCCCCAAAGGAAGGAAGGAAGTGAAATCACTCAGTCGTGTGTAACTCTTTGCAACCCTATAAACGTGCCTACTAGGCTTCTCCATCCATGGGATTTTCCAGGCAAGAATACTGGAGTGGGTTGCCATTTCCAAGGTTCCTAATATAAGTGCTTCCACCCCATAATCTAATTATCCTCCACATATAAATCTGTCATTACCCGAATTATAATAAACTCATAATTTAAACTATTTATTTTTTGACTCCAGATACTACATGTTTAGTTGTTGTGGATTCAAACTATGTTTAAGAAGTTCTTAGAATCTTAATGTCAAGGATGACTCTGGCATTTCAAAATTACCTAATAAATGTTTATGTGATTAAAATAATAATCAAATTGTTAAACAAAACTTTAAAAGTTAAGCATTAATATGGCATGTGTGGTATCACCTTTCCCCCTTTTTTTCCAGTTGAAATGCCAATACACACACAAGTTAAACCCAATAATTTACAGAAAATAAAACAAATAAGTGGTATAAAAATGTAACAACACATTTTACTGATTAGGCACTTTTCCAAGTTTGTATCTAGAGATAGCTAAGCTACATCTTCAAAGCTTTGTCAAGGACTGAGAAATATCATTCGTCCAATGTTTGCCAATGTCTGATATTTTCCTTAGTTCCTTGATCTTGCCTTTTAAAAATGAGATTTCCTGTTAAAAGTATATATATACTTAAACAAAAACTCAGAAAGCCCCAGTTCATTAATTCTCCTAGATTTGATGCCTCCTTGGAGATTTAAAAACACGCTAATGGAAAGATAGTCATGACTAAAAGTAGTATACTGTAAGTTTGAATGAGAAATAAAAAATTTTGTTTCACACCAGTGGAAAGAAGCCCTTTAGGCAAGATGGCTCTGAAAGAGTGTGAGAAGTGGATAGAAGAGATAACAGTATAGACTTTAGGTTCTAAAACATGATTTTTGCTACAACTATTGAGGCTGTTAATAGCTATAGTTTTGGGATATGAACATATTCACTGGAACTAACAGTCCCTAATCCTAAAACAAGGAGGCATCAATACACAAAGACAAAATGACCTAGCTATGACAGAGTGTGGCAATTCACACATCTTATACTCTTCCTTTAGAAATTCACAATAGTATGAACATCCTTGTTGTTCAACTAGTGTGCCCCAGTTAAATCTATGAGTAATGTCAAACTCCTGGATATCTCATTAATGCCTTGGAACACTTAGAGTTGTAAGTTTCAATACAGAGACATCATAGTATTTTAGTTTTCACATCCTTTGACACCATGCTATTCTGTATTTATTTTTCTTTGGTTAATTTTAAAAGAAATTATGTTTCACTATGTTTTATTACTAGAAAGCAAGTTCAAGGAAAACGTTTATAGGCTACTAACTTACAGTGAAATGCAATTCTATGCAGCAGACACTAGGGCAAAGGGGATTGAAACAGGGAAGAAGAAATGTCAAATCAAGGACCAAATACTGGTATCAATTCATTTGTGACTGGTCGTTCAGTCTTGCATGATCATCGTCTAAAAGGCCACAGACATGGCTTTCCCTTTAGACAGATATTAAAATTTGGAGAAGGACCTATTCAGAGTTGAGCACAGTAGTCATGACTGGATGTAGGAAGTGAAAGAGGTCCCCAAGACAAGAGACACATGATGCTGAGATAATTTAATGTGGTGCTTAAAAGATATCTGATGCAAAGTATCTCAGTTTTATCCAATTCATTTTAATGGAACTGCTTCGCTATAGTCAGTATTCTACTCCTTTCTAATTACTGCTTTCATGTTTGTTCATTACCACTTACATACTCTATGACTGCAAAATTATAAAATGTAACATAGCTTATGTGATTACTGTAGCCCTCTCTATGGATGATGTAGTGTGTCCCCTGACAAATTAGAAGATTACTTCTATTTTTAGGAATAGCTAAAATTGATTAGAACTTCTGTACCACAGTTCAGTCATTTCTTTCAAGGATTGGCTTTTCTTGTTTATAAAACTTTGAAAGAAGTAAGGATATTGCCTATTTTTTCCTTTGTCTCTGATTTAGTCAATTAAAGATGAGTGAATACCACGGAGGGGTGGCCTGTTATTTTAGGTTTTAGGGTGTCTTGAGTTTTTAAAAGTTGTCCAATCTACAGGGTGAAAAAATACTCATTCGTCCTTAATATAAAAAAGAGGAACAGGGTAGCATTATTTCAGCCTTGAGAGGATTACACGAAAGCCTAAATGTTGCCAGTTAATAGGAAAGAAGACACTTAGCTGGATTGTGGCTGTTCTTTCAAAACTTGAGATTAAATGGACATGGCACAGGATTTGACCTATTTATCATGTGCTCCGTACAAACTGAAAAGTAGGAAGTCATTAAAAGTATTAAAAAAAAATGTGCAATATATGAGAAAGATAGATATTGGGCTCCTGGAGTCTTGTCTCTGGAAATATGTGGGCACTATATTTCTTTTAAAATACTGTCTCTATTTTATCTTTTCTGGTGGTATATCCTCTACCTTCACATGTTAACTTCTCTCTAGCAATCTCTGTCATAGTCTACAAATTATTTTGTCAGTCTTTTTCTTGAGCTCAGCTGAATTTTAAGATCAATGAACTTGCTTGCCAATTTGACAGGGCTATCAGTTGTTCTAACAATTAATTAAGCCTTATAAATTATTTTAACCCACGACTAGCAGTCTCTACACCGCTTAATTGCCACTCAATCACACAGTTAAATTTGCCTGAAATTAACACTGTGTTCCACAAGGGAGACAGTTTCAACCAGTCAGTCCAGTTGCTAATTTTCTGAAAATTTCCTTAGGCATAGCTTTGAAAAACATATTAAAGCTTCAACATAAGAATCTTACTTTTCTGAAAGTATTGGAAAATACTTTTTTCCTCCTTCAAAGCCTAATTTGAGGTCAAACAGAAAGTGTTTGTGTAGAAGCATTTTTATATCTTTGTAATAAGTAGCACTGATTTAGAGGAGATAAACCAACTGGAGAACAGGATACAGAAGTGAAAGGGTAAAAAAGACAAACATATGCAAACATACATGTCCACATTTTCCCTTATCTGGTTCACTGACTTTGTCTTATGAAATGATAGCCAAGAAAGAGAAAGTGGTAATGTGAACAACTTCGCAGCTGATCTTCACACTTAAATATCATTCACCATGACAAACCAACTTGGAAACTAACTATCTATCCACCTGCAAAAAATATATTTAGAGCTGCTCAATGCTAGCTAGCATTCTTCACTAGGATGGCTCTAGCAGACACATCGCCTTTGTGATTGCATGGCAAAATAGCAGTATTAGAGTGTTGTTCTGTGGTTTTTTTTTTCTTTTTCTGAATCACTATTTCTGCCTGGATTTTTAGTCCAAACTGCATAATGCATGCACTATATGAACTTCTTTTGAGATACCTATTTAAAGATGACATGTTTCTTTTTCTAAGCACATAAATGTAAATGTTAATCATTTTCCAGCAGCAGAGCTTCCTCCTCATTCTTTGCTCATTGAAAGAGGGGTTGTCATGAGAGAGAGAGAAATTATGTTATAGAGAAAAATCATCTTCCTTATAAAATTGGAAACTAACTTACTAGAGGCTAAGAACTAATGAATGGAATCTACTAGTAAGTGCCTAATAGATTTCTGTCACTATACTAGCTGCTTTATATATATATTATCTAACCTTCACAACTTCAGGGTATAGCCACTATTTTTTTTTTTTTTTAATGAGAAAGCTGAGGCTCAGAAAAGTTATGCAATTTAACACACTTCTACAGTTGTTAAGTGAGGTAATCTCTTCACCATCTTTGCCCCTTCTAAATCTCTTCTAATCAGGTCGTGTGATCGTATCATATCTCTACCTAAAATATTTCTATTGTTACCTATTGCTAAATCATAACATCTAAAGCAAGGTTTTTTTTTTTTTTTTTTTTTTTTTACCCATTTCCCAGTGTCATCCATCAACTTTGTGCACTCTGCACTGTGTTGCATCCGTAGTTAATTATCTGTGGGTCCCAGAAAAAAGAAAAAAAAAAACCTCCAATTCCTGTTTACTCCTAGCTTTGGCACATCTTCATGCCTTTCATGAGAGATCAAGCTTACCTCCCTTCCAACTCAACAGACTTGTATTGCTCACAATTCCTTATATCCTTCAGAATTCAAACCAGGCTTCATTTCCTTTGGGAGTCTTTCTAGGACTTGACCTTGCTCAGATTCCTCCTGATTGTTTCCTTAGCCCTTTGTGCTTGTATCTTACCTTGTGGTTGTCTATTGATGTCTGCCATGCAGACATCATTTCTTTTTTGGTAGAAAACTGTTTTAGCTCTAAAACACACATTAATTGATTCTTCATAGACACTGTCTAAAATTTGATAAAACAAATGAATTGGATCAGACTGAAGGTGGTATAAAAATTAAAGACAGCTCAAAAATTCTGGATTTAGAAGAAAAATAGTTTTCTATAATAGGAGAAATTACCATCAGGTAAGGTTATTCTTGAAAATAAATGAGTGATGGGAAAATCTTACAAAATTTGGCTTTATAAGAAACTTCCATGAAGGAAAGATTTCTCAGTTAAACCAGATTAGGTTTCCATTATGCAAGATTTACTAGTTTTTAAGTGATAAGAATGGTAATTTTGCTCATTTATTTTTTAATTAGTTATTCTGTTCTCAGAATAAATATATAGACCAAATTATTCCTAGAATGGCAATCTGCTAATAAACATTGCTGAAATTTTAATACACACCACCACTTTACCCCCAGTCCCTTTCTTTTCATCTACCTCTTTGTTCTCTTCTTACTACACATAAAGTGGTTATGTATCTTGATAAGTTAGTTCACAATGACATAAACAAATTATCTTAGTAAATCTTCTTTTATGCTATGGAATTTATTGCTTAAAGTCAATTAAATGATCAACCATATTCCAATGAATTTTTTTAATGAAGAGAGCTCTCTTTTATGTTTTTGTTTTTAATAATAACCTCCTTTATCTTAGAAGGAACATTTTTTTTTTTAACCTGTGGATTATTGGACTTTGTGTTTGCCCAATGCATTTGAGAATTGCAGCAGAAAATATTCACCCTTGAATATTTTCTTTATTTGGAATGTATTTTAGCTGATTTAGAAGTATATTAAGAATCATAATGGTTTATGTGTGTACTCTCCTCCCCTAGAAAATTAGTTCAACTGACATTTCATTCTTGATTCTCCTTGTGAGAATTATGAAAAAAAAAAAAGAACTTTTTCAACCATATCTTCTTGTACTGTCATTAAAGATGAAGTTTTTCATCTAAAATCCAATTGTTATTTTCAAAATTTCTCATTATAATGTACTTGAAAGATATTTATACTTATGCAAGCCAATAATGACATCATGTTACAGCATTGCTGGGATTGCTGGGATTCATTCATGTGAAGGTTGATAAGCTTATAAGAAACTAAAGAACCCTGAAAAAGAGAAATGTTTTTTGATGAGAATGAGCCATAGTTAGTGTTTCTGAGGGAAAACTAATTTTATATTCTCAAACTGTATTCCATCCAACCACTTAAAACATCAGTTCTTAGGCAAAAGGATTGATTGCATTCTTGAGCCGGATTGAAAAACCATTTCCACTATTCCCTCTGTGGATCCTGGAGAACTCAATCTTAAAGGAAAATTTGACCCATATAACTTATTATTTTTATCATTAATATTTTGGCTCACTTTTAACCCCATTTCTGCTCTAAGTAAAACAGAATATATCTAAAGCAGTAATGAATCAAAATATGGATATAGGGAGAAAAAACATCTTTTAAAACTCTATTAAAAAAACAGTATTTTAGTTATGTTTAATATCTTTTCATCTGCCTCTTGATCATCTGTGGGTGTTCTTTGGAGAACACTTCTCTTTGGAGAAATGTCTACTTGGATCTTCTATCCATTTCCTGGTTGTGCTGTTTGGTTTTTGGTATTGAAGTACGTGAGCTGTTTGTATACTCTGAGGATTAATCCCCTGTCAATTTCTTCCTTTGCAGTTGTTTTCTCCCACTCTGCGATGGTCTTTTCATTTTGTTTATGGAAAACAGTGGAAACAGTGGCTGACTTTACTTTCCTGGGCTTCAAAATCACTGCAGATGGTGATCGCAGCCATGAAATTAAAAGACACTTACTCCTTAGAAGGAAAGTTATGACCAACCTAGGCAGCATATTAAAAAGCATAGACATTACTTTACCAACAAAGGTCCATCTAGTCAAGGCTATGGCTTTTCCAGTGGTCATGTATCGATATGAGAGTTGGACTGTAAAGAAAGCTGAGCACAAAAGAATTGATGCTTTTGAACTCTGTGGTGTTAGGGAAGACTCTTGAGAATCCCTTGGACTGCAAGAAGCTCCAACCAGTTTATCCTAAAGATCAGTCCTGGGTGTTCATTGGAAGGACTGATGTTGAAGCTGAAACTCCAACACTTTGGCCACCTGATACAGAGAGCTAACTCATTTGAAAAGATCCTGATGCTGGGAAAAATTGAGGGCAGGAGAAGAAGGGGACGACAGAAGATGAAATGGTTGGATGGCCTCATCAACTCAATGGACATGGGTTTGGATGGACTCCGGGAGTTGGTGATGGACAGGGAGGCCTGGTGTGCTGTGGTTCAGTTCAGTTCAGTTCAGTCTCTCAGTCATGTCCAACTCTTTGCAACCCATGAATCGCAGCACACCAAGCCTCCCTGTCCATCACCAACTCCCAGAGTTCACTCAGACTCATGTCCATCGAGTCTATGATGCCATCCAGCCATCTCATTCTCTGTCGTCCCCTTCTCCTCCTGCCCCTAATGCCTCCCAGCATCAGAGTCTTTTCCAATGAGTCAACTCTTTGCATAAGGTGGCCAAAGTACTGGAGTTTCAGCTTTCGCATCATTCCTTCCAAAGAAATCCCAGGGCTGATCTCCTTCAGAATGGACTGGTTGGATCTCCTTGCAGTCCAAGGGACTCTCAAGAGTCTTCTCCAACGCCACAGTTCAAAAGCATCGATTCTTCGGCGCTTAGCCTTCTTCACAGTCCAACTCTCACATCCATACATGACCACAGGAAAAACCATAGCCTTGACTATACAGACCTTAGTCGGCAAAGTAATGTCTCTGCTTTTGAAAATGCTATCTAGGTTAGTCATAACTTCCCTTCCAAGGAGTAAGCATCTTTTAATTTCATGGCTGCAATCACCATCTGCAGTGATTTTGGAGCCCCCAAAATAAATTCTGACACTGTTTCCACTGTTTCCCCATCTATTTCCCATGAAGTGATGGGACCAGATGCCATGATCTTCGTTTTCTGAATGTTGAGCTTTAAGCCAACTTTTTCACTCTCCTCTTTCACTTTCATCAAGAGACTTTTTAGTTCCTCTTCACTTTCTGCCATGAGGGTGGTGTCATCTGCATATCTGAGGTTATTGATATTTCTCCCGGCAATCTTGATTCCAGCTTGTGCTTCTTCCAGTCCAGCATTTCTCATGATGTACTTTGCATATAATTTAAATAAGCAGGGTGACAATATACAGCTGTGCTTGGTTCATGGGGTCGCAAAGAGTTGGACACAACTGAGTGACAGAACTGAACTGGCTGTGCAAAAGCTTTTAAGTTTAGTTATGTCCCATTTGCTTATTTGTGTTTTTATCTTCATTACTCAAGGTGGCAGATTATAAAAGATCTTCCTGCGATTTATGTCAGAGAGTGTTCTGCCTGTGTTTCCTCCAAAAGTTTTATAGTAGCTGGCCTTACATTTAGGTTTTAATCCATTTTGTATTTATTTTTGTGTATAATGTTAGGGAATGTTCTAATTTCATTCTTTTACATATAGCTGACCAGTTTTCCCATCACCACTTATAAAAGAAATTCTTTTCTCCATTGTATATTCTTACCTCCTTTGTCATAGATTAGGTGACCATAGGTGTGTATGAGTTTACCTCTGGACTTATTATTAGAGAAATGCAAATCAAAATGGCAATGAGGTATCCCCCTTGCTTCTCAGAATGGCCATCATAAAAAAAAAAAAATCTATGAACAATAAGTGTTGGAGAGGATACGGAGAAAAGAGAACCGTCCTACACTGTTGATGGGAATGCAAATTGATGCAACCATTATGGAGAATAGTATGAAGTAGACTTAAAAAAAACCTTAAAATAGAGCTATCATAGGATCAAGGAATCCCACTCCTGGGCATATACCCAGAGAAAACCATAATTCAAAAAGATACATGCACCTTAGTGCACTGTTTACAATAGGAAGGACATAAATGCAGCCTAAATGTCCATCAACAGAGGAATAGATAAAGAAGATGTGGTGCATACATACAATGAAATATCACTCAGCTATAAAAAAGAAGAAAATAATTGCACGTGCAACAAAAAGAATAGACTTAGAGACTGTCTTACTGAATAAAGCAAATCAGACAGAGAACAGCAGATATCATATATCACTTATATGCAAAATCTAACAAAAAAAAAAAACCTAACAAAAATCTAACAAAAAAAAAGAAATTATACAAATGAACTTATTTACAAAACAGAAAGACAGTCACAGATGTGAAACAAACTTATGGTTACCAGTGAGAAAAGAAAGTGAGAGGGATAAATCAGGAAATTGGAATTGACATATAAACAGGACTATATATAAAATAGACAACTAATAAGGACCTGCTGTGTAGTACAGGGAACTCAATTCAGTATATTATAATGACTATATGGGAAAAGAATCTGATAAAGAGAAGGCATATGTATGTGTATAACAGATTCATTTTGCTGTACATCAGAAATTAATATAACATTATAAACCAACTATATCCCAAATTTGTTTAAAAAAACAATATTTTAATAAATAGGTGGTATTTTAAAAAGCTTGGATTTCATTTATATAATAGCAAAGTTGAAATTTAGCCCCCAATATTTAAAATAAGATACATTAAGTATACTTAAAATATTTTTATATAATATTATTATTAAGACCAATATTAAGTGGTCTTAATGTTTATTGTGGTGTTGATTTTTTTTTTAAGAAACAGAATATCAGAAGTCATATTATAAATACAATAAGGATTGGAAGAGTTATGAGATGCATTCCCTGCCACTCATTATCTCTCTCTGTCTCCCTACCCTCGTCTCTCTTTCACACATACACACACTCATACACACATCCATACATATTTCTCATTAGGCAGAACTATTTATTATTCATCCAACATTTAGCAGTATAATATAGATTGTATTTAAAGGTATGCCCTTTCTTCTCTGTTCTACGACCTCTTTTTGGAAACCTATTCCAGTGTTTAACAGCCATTGCCCTTCAGGGAAATCTTCCTTATGGTTAACTTAAATCACTCATGCTGTAATCTAGAGTCATTTACAGTTTCGTCCTCAGTGCTCCTCAGAAGGAGAACTGATGAGAAGATGATCACTAAATTATCCCTCATGCACCTTCTGTTGCTTGTTTCCCTTTGTGACTTACTAGTATGAAGTTCTCACCATCTGAACTCAGTTCAGTTCAGTCACTCAGTTGTGTCTGACTCTGCGACCCCATGGACTGCACCACACCAGGCTTCTCTGTCCATCACCAACTCCTGGAGCTTACACAGACTCATGTCCATCTAGTCGGTGATGCCATCCAACCATCTCATCCTCTGTTGTCCCCTTCTCCTCCTGCTCCTCCTGGTCTGAACTCAGGCATTTACTAAAAGAAGTTAGAAATTAAAAAGGAAATAATAATAAAACACTAAGATTGAGATTCTAGATAGGGGTCTAGAATAAAAGACGTATAATTTTAAGTAACTAGGCATTGTCATTCAGAAGCTAAAAATAAAAACTCAGTCTCTATAGACTTGTAATGATTTTTCTTTATTTTGGAGACCCCTTGCACCAAAATTACACTTTTTTTATTCATTATAGAAACCTCACATTGTTCAGCATGTTTCTTGTTCCTATGGATTCTGCTTTTTTTAATGATGTGCCTCTTTTAATAAGCATAACATTAGTTTACACCCAACATTTTAATCTGTTATATTAATTTACCAAAAATAAATAGTTTTTAGCATACACATGGGTAGGTGATATACTGGATATTGCTTAATGAAAGTGATTGGTTAGATTATGTATAAATTACTTTCTCTATCTATGTCAACAGGACTTTTTTAAGCTACTTCTTTTTATAGATTATCTTTTAAGGATTTAGTTGGCCAGGATAAGTAAGTTTTATTTATTATGCAAACTCTCTGGGAAGTACTATGCTTATAAATATGAAAATAAATTCATTTTCAAAACTTTAGAGTTCACAATAATATAATTTAATAACACATTCTCATTAAATAAAAAGCATGAAAAGAAATCTAGTGCTACTTCTATCTTCTGACTCTATCCCTGCAACTAAAATTATACAATAAACCCACTACATACGAACCTTTCAAAGATGTGACTGTGCCTTCACATGTCCAATCACATAAGTTAGTTCACATGTCTGATGTACCTTGTTACATGCATGCATCCTCTACAAATAGCTGTGTTTTTATGTACTTTACTGCACAGTACTGTATGGAGTACAGAAATACAGTATCTTTATATCAAGCCCAGGATGTCAGGAAGCAAGTGGAAAAGCAGCAGTGATGTAGACTTGTACCATTAGAAAAAGATTTATGAGGAAAGGGCAAGGAGATTTTCTTTATTTGAGGAGGCACTGTTAGTTTTTGACCCACAGGACCTGAATGTAGAAGGATACATGAAGGTTGCAGCAGCTATTCAGAATACAATCCAAAGTCCTCTATGACATGAAAAAAAAAAAAAAAAAAAACAGACTACCCAGACATCACTGGATCGTTTTTTCAGGAGGGCAGATATAATGGAATTCAGCAAGGAACCTGTGCCATCAACGTCAGGCATGGGTGAAATTGAAGCTTACCTTCCATCTCCATGGAATCCACCTGCAATGCAGGAGACCTGGGTTCTATCCCTGGGTTGGGAAGATCCCCTGGAGAAGAGAAAAGGCTACCCTCTGCAGTAGTCTTGCCTAGAGAATTGCACGGACTGTATAGTCCATGGGATTGCAAATAGTTGAACACGACAGAGCGAATTTCACTTCACTTCCATCTCCATTCTTCAGTTCTAGCATCCCCCATCTCCTCTCCCTCCTCTAGTTGGTAATTCTTCTTGCCATTTCACTCGATGGCAACCCATTTATACCAGTTGTTGTACTGTACTATTATACTTTTCAAGGCACTGTATTATACAATTAAAAATATGTTATTTTTTATATTTGTTTTTATGTATTATTTGTGTGAAAAGTATTATAAACCTATTATAGTACAGTACTATATAGCCAATTGTGTTAGCTAGTTGGGTACCTAGGTTAACATCATTGGACTTACAAACAAATTGTAATTATGAATGTGCTCTAGGAACAGAACTTGTTTGTATATAGGGGACTTACTGTAGAAGCAAACTGCATCCATGCCACAGTTTGAGTTCCACTGAGAAGCAGACTCTGAGGCAAATTTCAGTATTCAAGATGTTCACTACAGAAAGATGGCCCTTTGAATCACCACAATGGAAAAGAAAAGAAGGAAACGGGACCAGACCAACTGCCTCAGCCTGCCCCATGGGAAACTTCGAGCTAACATAGCTGTCAGAGACCTTCTGTGCTAGACTGATTGGGATTTTATACTTTCTGTTGATCAGTCATCTAACATAGATTGTCCTTGGAAGAGCATGACTTGATGTATGGTGAATTTCTATTACTGAAGCAATTCCTGGAGGAGAATAACAGCTGAAAATGCCCCTTAACAGCTCTCCTAGAAGCTAGGGTGCCAAGTCCTCCCTTGAAGGAGAAACCAGGGGTGGTGCATATCCAAATACCTAGGATCTAACCTGCGTCTCTAATGTCTCTTGCATTAGTAGGCATATTCCTTATCACTATGCCAGCTGGGAAACCCATATCCAAATATACCACCATTTATATATATATGCACCAAATATTGTTCTTAATTTTTTACATTTATTAACTCATACAAAACCATAATCATGTGAGAAAATCACTGGCATGATACTCCTTTAGATTATATAGAAACTGGGGATCATGGAATTTAAGTTACTTGCCCAAGATCACACAGTGGTAAATCTTGTGGATTCAAGCAGTCTGACTCTAGAATCTACCACTTAACATTATGCTATACTACCTCTTGGTGTCACTAACTCAGAGGTTGCCACGGTCCCCCTCATTGCCATAATTCAGGTTTCCAAGTTTTTCATTTACTCTTTCTTATTTACCTTTATGAACTGACTGACATGTTTTAATTTGTTTTACGTCTTACAGCTCTTTACTAGGTTAATTCACATGTCCTTATGCTGCTTTTCACACCCACTTTCCTGAGACTTTTCTAATGACTCCTCTTCATCTCTGTATTCTTTGTAGTGCGCATTTCTCAGTTTACTTCTCTTCTCACACTACATGTTCTACTTCAAGTTTGCTTCAAGCATATTTCATCCATACCACCATCAATTCTTATTGTATGTATTAGGCATATGACTTAGAACTATGTGGCATTACATAATAATAAAATAATCATCCAATACTATTGTTAATGCTGTTACACGGGAAAATAACATTACATTTTGTACTTACTAAAGTTTGCTCCATTGTTATCTCAATAAACAAGCCATGTATTCATTTCTTCAGTCTATAACCTGTCAGAAAAAACACTGACAAAAAAGTACTACTTTTTAGGCTAAAAGATAACTTAACTCTTGAATCTATGCCAGGTACTCCTGAATCACCTGAAAAACTCACAGGTGTTTCAAAGGAGAGAAGCATTTCTCAGCCCATGATTTATCCCTGTTTCTCTCATTACTTTAGGATTCTATGGTAGAATTGCCTGTGTTGTCAAAATTTCAATTCTGTACAAGTAGTGAGTTGTCAGTTTCAATGTGGAAATATATTGTTATAGCTATTCATTGCTATCATATATATAGTCTGAAACAAGTTAATATATTCAATCTTACATTTATTTTTATTTTTCAGCAAATACTTATTTACCATCCCTGTTTTCTAAGCAACTTTCATAATACAAAGACGAATGAGAAAAAGCAAATGGCATGGATAGAAATATGAGTTTTAGATAGCAGGCAGTGTGTCTGAGAAATTGTGTCAGACGTGCTGAAAGTAAAAGGAGATGGTACTGGAACCAAATTTTGAAGAATCTCTCATGTCATGCTAAGAAGTTTAGAACATAACTGTTAAGGTGAAAGTTTAATGGAGAATGTTAAGTTGTGAAGTAACATGACCAAATCTATATTTAGATACTTCCATAGGAAATAATTAGAGGGAGGAAGCTCAAAAAAATAATTGAAAACTCATTATATGCCCATTATATTTCCTAACATATATAAAAGCAGTTAGGCTTGAGAAAGGATTGTGCACATTGAAGTATCAAATAGACAGGCATTACTGAAACAAAGAAAAATTGTGGAGAAAGCAATGGGAGATTTTACTAGAAAAGTCAACAGGGACCAGGTCAGAAAATGTTGCTGTCCTACTAAGGTGTTTTATTTTTGTTTTGTCATCAGAATCATTATCTTTTATTTTTTTAATTATAAAAGCCTTTATCAAGTATATATATTTTAATAATGTTTTATATTATATAGTACATAAAATATATGCATACATAGATAAAAATTATCAATCTGCTTCCTTGGGTTGAAAATAATTAGATGTTAATAGCTAAGAGTTAATACTTTTAAATAAATATTCTAAAGTGGAATGACCGTAGTGGTGGGTATGTTATACAGAGTTATAACAAAGTGAATTGGGCAGTCTTAGGAGATGTTAAAATCCATAGGAAAACAGCTATATGATATAGATGTTCTGGATAGGATTCTATCAAGTGATTGGATTTAAATAACTTTTATGTCTTCTTCTAAACACACAGTCTTAATGTTATATCATGCTATGAATTATTGTCATCACTGCCATATTGATTTGACAATATCTGAAGCAAACTTTCTGAGTCAGAAAGCCTGAAATTGCATTGAGGAATACTATTGTGGGTTAGAGGAAAAAGGAAGAGGAGTATAATATAGAAATACAGATAATTTACTAGAGAAGTATAATATTAATTGGTCTTGACTAATTAATAAGTAGAGTCAAGAAACTGCCAGAAGCCACGTTCCTTTACAAACAGAAGGTGAATGTCATCTTCAAAAGCAAGCGCAAATGGGAAAGAAAACACAGAAAAACTTACCTAAATCATATCTAGGATATATGCTCATTGAGCTAGTCTTTACAGTCTATTTCCTTAACCATTCAGTTATTTGTCCTTGAGGAAAGGTTACACTGGCTTTTCTTTAGAAAACAAGTTACTTAGTTGAAAAAAAAGTTCTTGCTATAGTTAAATCCCAAAACAAACTTTTTACCTGCCATCACTTTTAAGATCTCATATAAGCACTTTAGTTCTCTATGTTCCTTACAACAGCTTTGTGGCGAATGACAGACTCATTTCCACATGGCTATTTCTTAAAATAGCCTTTAGCTAAAGCGGAGAATGTAACATTAGAAAGCATCTCAGAGAAGGTGATACTGTGTGGAACGAACCACTTCGTTCTAAATACACAATATTCTGCTAGTCTACCTCAATCTAAGGGAAGAATTTAGAGCTGAATTGCTGAAGTCTTTGACTATCTTCTTTAAAGATCACAGTCTCAGATACACTTTAGTATACAACATGACAGTCCATTCAAGATTATATTGTGAATTTTCCAAGTGTTGTGTTCCGTGTTGTTGAACGAAGACTTATTCATACTTTTTATAAAATAGAAATTGGAAATGAGGCCAAAGTTCCACTATATGACATACTTTTTTGATAAATATATTTACCTTTTTCTGACAGAAATGAACAAGAGGTTACTTTCATGAAGTCATTTTGTATATAACAGAAATGGGAATAATCTGTTCACTTTAGAAAGAGGAAATTGATAGTTTTAAAGAAAGATTATAATGAATGTATCTTGCCAGACATTTTAATTTGTCATGATTACATTTAACTCATTTATCCTAGAGACAGTTGCCAGTAGTTACCCATCTTAACCTAGACTGATTTAATCTTGTTGCACTCACCCTTATTTTTACACCTGCAGTCTTCTAAAATGGTTTATGCTCTTGCTGGCTTCAGCTCCCTTTTTCCCAATAGCTCACCTGCTCTTTGCCAAGCTAAGATATGGGAATCAAACCATTCACTTAATTACACTACTTTATCTATCTCAAAGTGAGTTCAAGTCTGGAAAGGTATTGACTTCTGGTAGGGCCTGATTGCAACTGGAAGTATTATTGAAAGTAAGATTATAACATTCATTTACCTTCTAGTTTTAATCATTCTAGTGTCTGTATATCCACTAGACATCAAATGAAGTTTATAAATATTCATTAAAAAACACTGGGCTTCCCTGGCAGTTCAGATGGTAAAGAACCTGCCTGTAACATAGGAGACAAGGGTTTGATCACTGGGTTGGGAAAATCCCCTGGAGAAGGGAATGGCAACCCACTCCAGCATTCTTGCCTGAAGAATTCCATGAACAGAGGAGCCTGGTGGGCTACAGTACATGAGGTCACAGAGTTGTACAGGACTGAGCATTACAACCTTAACTTTCTAGGGCTTAAAACAACAACAAAAAAGTAAATAAAATATAAAATTTATGTGTGTATCACTGAGGGCACATTTGTCAGTGATTAAATATAAAGGCTCCCTATTTCCTGTGTCTATGTTGGTTTCTTTGGGTATTTGCCTATTTTCTCTTACCTGACTCTTTTCTGCCAATCTTAGCTTTTAAAGAAAGATCTGAAAATTTCCAAAATAAAAAACAAAAGCTATACTGAGAAATTTATTTTTTATCCAAAGTATTTTGAAGGAAAATGCATTTGTTGCTTGATAAAACTATTGTAATGAGAAATTGACCAAAATAAGTTGTTTTGTTTTGGTGGTGGTTTATTTCTTTAATCTCCCATTACAGTGTAATCAAAGTAAGTCACAAGTAGTTGTTTTTATTTATTTTAATTTTTTACTAGAACTTGAGAAAGTAAAATAATAACCTTATTCTATGACCATCTCCAGCTGATACCTTTTATAAGCTCTCCATGCATTCTCTGCATTCTCATTGTGTAGGGAGGGGTTTTCTGAATAAAGAACTTATACCCCACAATTATCTTCTTCAGTTTATCACAGAGAGATTGCTTTTATTCAGTAGGTAACATTTGAATGAAGCTAGTCTTTGTACCCCCCCCTTTTTTTTTTCCATTGAGCTCTCTCCATGATGATTGCAGTATGTGAGCTAGTTCTGTTTTTCTATCAACCTTTTATCATTTGGTGCCTGTGAAAACAATTCCCACTCTACAAACACTCAGGGTCTGAGTCTGATATCTTTTAGACTAAAGCATTTCTAAATATCAGGCAACAAGGCATATGGGGCATAAAGTTACCAAGTACTGCTGTCGTCTCCCTAGCCCACAATGTAAGAAACAAACTAGCATTTACAGAAATGGGCACGAGAATAGATGCTCAATAACTGTTTCTAAAGTGTATTAAATTTCTATTGTTCCTCTCTAGATTTTTTCCTTCTCATTCTAAATATACAGTTTGGTAACATGGGCCACATGGGAATTGTTCTGAATATAAGATTGTGTTGAGTAGTATTGGTGTACTGAATTAGAAACAAAATTAGTACCTTTCATACTTCTTGACCTTTGCAATTGCAAAGTAATTTAGTTATGATATCACATTTGATTCTGTGACAACTCAACTTAGACAGTGGTTTAAACAACACATGTTCGATTCTTGGACGTATCATAGGTAGAGATAAGGGTGAGGTAGGGGCAGCAACGTGGGATGGCTCCTCTAGGCTCTCCTGCGCCCGCGCAGCCACTGCTCCTTGGACGTGGGGTGGCTCCTCCCAGCCGCTGCACCTGACCTCGGACGCGGGGTAGCTCCTCTCGGCCATTCCTGCGCCATTGCAGCCTGGCATTCTGGGCCGCTGCCCCTGACCTCGGACGTGGGGTAACTCCTCTTGGCCACCGCCCTTCGGGCATGGGTTCCTCCCGGGTTCTGCCCCTGACGTCCGACGTGGGGTAGCTCCTCTCGGCACGCTTAGTGCGCCGGTTGCAGCCGCCTGCGCTTGGACTGCAAGGAGATCCAACCAGTCCATTCTGAAGATCAGCCCTGGGATTTCTCTGGAAGGAATGACGCTAAAGCTGAAACTCCAGTACTTTGGCCACCTCATGCGAAGAGCTGACTCATTGGAAAAGACTCTGATGCTGGGAGGGATTGGGGGCAGGAGAAGGGGACGACCGAGGATGAGATGGCTGGATGGCATCACGGACTCGATGGACGTGAGTCTGAGTGAACTCCGGGAGTTGGTGATGGACAGGGAGGCCTGGCGTGCTGCGGTTCATGGGGTCGCAAAGAGTCGGACACGACTGAGCGACTGAACTGAACTGAGGGGCAGCAAGGGATTAGGAGAAAGTGGGAGTATAAGAAATACCGGGTCTTTTATGGAGATGTTTTCATTAAGATTCTTTAGTGCTTCTATCATAGATATGTGTGCTTAGTGCTCAGTCTCTCTGTCATGTCTGACTTTTTGCAACCCCATGAATTGTAGCCCACCAGGTTTCTTTGTCCAGACAAGAATACTGGAGTGGGTTGTCATTTACTTCTTCAATAGATATCTGCTGCTGCTGCTAAGTCGCTTCAGTCGTGTCCGACTCTGTGCGACCCCATAGACGGCAGCCCACCAGGCTCCCCCGTCCCTGGGATTCTCCAGGCAAGAACACTGGAGTGGGTTGCCATTTCCTTCTCCAATGCAAGAAAGTGAAAAGTGAAAGTGAAGTCGCTCAGTCGTGTCCGACCCTCAGCGACCCCATGGACTGCAGCCTTCCAGACTCCTCCATCCATGGGATTTTCCAGGCAAGAGTACTGGAGTGGGGTGCCATTGCCTTCTCCGAATAGATATCTGAACAAGGTCTATATCAATAAACCAAAGTATTGTTCAGTCACTAAGTCATGTCCAAATCTGTGAACCCAAGGACTGCAGCATACCAGGCTTCCCTGTCCCCCAGAGTTTGCTCAAATCTCATTGAGTCGGTGATACCATCCAACCATCTCATCCTGTCTCCCCCTTCTCTGCCTGCCCTCAATCTTTGACAGCATCAGTGTCTTTTCCAGTGAGTCAGCCCTTCTCATCAGGTAGCCAAAATATTGGAGCTTCAAATTCAGTCCTTCCTCAGGCCTTCCAATGAATATTCAGGGTTGATTTCCTTTAGAATTGACTGGTTTAATTTCCTTACCATCCAAGGGACTCTCAAGAGTCTTCTCCAGCACCACAGTTTGAAAGCGTCAGTTCTTCAGTGCTCATACTTCTTTATGGTCCAATTCTTACATCTGTACATGACTACTGGAAAAACCATAGCTTTGACTGTGGACTTCTGTCAGCAAAATGATGTCTGTGCTTTTTAATACATGGATTTGTCATAGCTTTCCTTCCAAGGAACAAGCATCTTTTAATTTTGTGGAGGCAGTCACTGTCCACAGTGGTTCTGGAGCCCAAGAGAATAGAATCTGCCACTGTTTTCACTTTTTCCCCATCTGTCATGAAGTGATGTGACTGGATGTCATGATCTTCGTTTTTTGAATGTTGAGTTTTAAGCCAGCTTTTTCACTCTCCTCTTTCACCCTAATCAAGAGGCTCTTTACTTCCTCTTTGATTTCTGCCACTAGAGTGATATCAGCTGTGTATCTGAGGTTGTTGATATTTCTCCCCACCATCTTGATTCCAGCTTGTGGTTCATCCATCTCAGCATTTTGCATGAGGTACTCTGCACATGACCCACAGTAGTAGATCTCAAAATGTGCTTCCTGCATCAGCCTCACTTCACAGGATGGGATTTATTGGAAATGCAAATCTCTATGCTCCATCTAATTGCATGGAATCGGAAAGCCTGAAGCTGTGTAGTAATCTGTATTTTAACAAGCTCTGCAGGAGATTGACACATGCTCCAGTTTAAGAACCACCTCTACAGACCTGGTTCTCAAAATTTTGTGGGGATCAGAACAACTGTTTTAGTTCTTGGGTTTCTTTCAAGCCCAGCAGATTAGCACCTCATAAAAGAGGGAGGGATCTTTCCAAATGGTATATTGAAATTTCTGCCAGTAAATCTAATGCCTGTTAAAGTTTCAGAACAACTAATATGGAGCAACTAATATGGTCAAATTTCTAAAGTTTGTTTGTTGTGAACTACAGTTTTTACATTTTATGGCCTCTGGTCTCTTTAGCCTTGTATCCTGATATTTCTGCTTCCCTTCCCCTCATCCCCAGATTTTAAACTCCAGTTACAACACACTTAACTCTACAACATCCCCTAGTATCCATGCAATCTGAAGTCACTATAACATTAAGCAACTGGTCCTCTGCCAATCATTATTCATCTGTCCCATCCTAGATGTGGCAATATCCCCAAAAGATTTAAAATACAATCCTGTCACATGTCCTGTCATTGCACTTACCATTTGTTATATCTTTTATCTCATTGTCTTAGGCTGGATTGTTAAGCATCTTTCTCTTCAATTAGCCTGGGTACCTCAAAAACATGGACTTTTTAGCTTACTATTACCATATAAATTCAAGGCTCCCTGAATAAGATGATAAATGAAAATAGTAATAGCTGATAAGAATATAGGATCCAGATAACTTTTTATCTAAGTGCTTCATACAAGGTATTGAAAAGGAAATGTTAAAATTTTACATAACCTTCTGCTTTTTCTGCCTCTGTAACTCAACTTGCTCCTTGCAAGGTCTGGATCACATAGGTCACGTAGTCTCAGAAAGTGGGGACTTATGATACTAGGAACTGGAGCTTATCATGCTCACCCTTGTCCTGCTCTTTGCAGTTTGCCCAGCCCCTACAAACATGCTTAGTCATGCCTGTCCATGTAAAGGTCAGGCATCTCCTTCCCCATCTTGACTGCTGTTCCTGCATGTGAAGAACTCCTTAGTTTAAAACAGACTATTAACAGCTAGTGTTGCCCACTATAGTCTGTTTATAAAAACTCTGTCATCCCTTTGTTTGGGGCTCAGAGATTGGAGTGTTAACTCCTCCGAGCCCACCGGCATCATAAACCTGATTTCTCCAACTCTCCAAGTGTGGTGCTTAGTTTCTGAAATACTGCTTTCTGCAAAATTTCCTCTTTGAAAATATGTTTACAGTAATTTTATGGCATAAATACTGTAATGATCCATGTTTCATGGATGAAGATATGGAGTTTAAGAAAGCCAAGATTCAAACCCAGGTAGTCTGGGTCCAGAGTACAATTAATACAGCTTCTTTACCATTACTACAATTCAGTTCAGTTCAGTCACTCAGTCATGTCAGACTCCTTGTGACCCCATGAACCACAGCACTCCAGGCATCCCTGTCGATCACCAACTCCTGGAGATCACTCAGACTCACATCCATCGAGTCAGTGATGCCATCCAACCATCTCATCCTCTGTCGTCCCCTTCTCCTCCTGCCCTCAATCTTGCCCAGCATCAGGGTTTTTTCAAATGAGTCAGCTCTCCACATCAGGTGGCCAAAGTATTGGAGTTTCAGCTTCAACATCAGTCTTTCCAATGAACACCCAGAACTGATCTCCTTTAGGATGGACTGGTTGGATCACCTTGCAGTCCAAGGGAGTCTCAAGAGTTTTCTCCAACACCACAGTTCAAAATCATCAATTCTTTGGTGCTCAGCTTTCTTTATAGCCCAACTCTCACATCCATACATGACCACTGGAAAAACCATAGCCTTGACTTAGACTGACTTTTGTTGGCAAAGTAATGTCTCTGCTTTTTAATATGCTGTATAGGTTGGCCATAATTTTCCTTCCAAGGAGTAATACCTAAAATACACAGGTTTTAACTCCTCTCTCCAAGTGTTCCCAGGATGTCCTAACGGGTATCTCAGAGTCTACTCATTTTCGTGCTCTCTGGCCTCATAGTTTTTGTTTGCAGGAGGTAATATGCCATTGCAAAGGCAGCTTTGTCCTCTGTGAGTTCTCCCTCCCCTACCATGTTGCTGAGTTCCACAAGTGCTGCTGTTCCTTATTCTCCCCATGGTTTTGAGAGTTTGGTTTTATCCAGAGCCTCAAATATCTTTCAGGAAAATAATTAATACAGCTTCTATGGATGAACTCTTACTGTAAAAGGTATCAAAATCAATCTGTGATTCTGAGCATGGCACAAATTCTACACTGTGTTCTCGGTTTAAAAAAAATTGCGATAAAAAAACATGCAGCATTAAATTTACCTTCTTAACCATTTTAAGTGTACAGCTCAGAAATATTAAGTATATTTACACTGTTGTGCAACAGATCTCCAGAATTTTTGATCTTGCAAAACTGAAACTGTTTTGAATAAACATTGGATAAAATGTTTTATATCCATTAAACAGTAATTGTCCCTCCCCACCAGTCCTTGGCAATCACTTCTGTAATTTGTTTCTATGACTTTGACTATTTAGATATTTTGTGAGTGAGATCTAACAGCATTTGTCCTTTGTCCTTGAGTTTCAGGGATGTTGTAGCATTGGATATTTTTTTCTTCTTTTTAATGACTGCTTAATATTTTATTGTATATGTATACCACATTTGATTTTTCGATTTATCTGTTGATGGACATTTGGGCTCCTTCTCTACTGTTTTTAATAAGTTACACAAAACTTCTCCCTACGTCTTCAACCAAATCTGTGTTCAATCAGAAAATCTGTGCTGCAAACTCCCTTGTTATGAAATAGCCATATTCCTGATTTCTTTATTTCACCTAAGTCTACTTGCTTCCTTCATCTGCTCTCTTGCCTCTCTTGCCTAGAGTTTGGCATACAGTTGTCATCAAATAACTGCTTTTTTATTTTTTTAAGTCAGTGTTCAAGATCACATAGTTAAAAAATAGTTCCTAACAAAAGGTGTTCTAACATCTACTTCAGGATTCTTTTTTTTTTAACTATGTCATTTAATTTTAAGCTTCTTTTGGCAAGTAATATCTTCTTATTGTATTAAATCAGTTATATATGCTCTTTTTTTTTTTTTTTTGCAAAATTCATTTCCAAATATTAGCTTCAGAAATACCAAGTTTTGGCCTGAGATAATATTGCTATCTGATGCATTTTTTTCTCTTTCAAATCCATCCTTCACATTTCAGCCTTTGTTACATTTAAATTTCTAATATGTCTAATATGACTATGTCTCTCTTCTACTCAAAAGTATTTGATACCTCTACGTCCAAAATCTGAACCCTACATGTGTACACAAACACTTGAGGTCTGGCCTTCCTTTAACTACTACCAATCCATGTCTCACGCTTTGCTGTATTATTGTATGGTGAACTTTATGGGGGGTGGGTACCCTCACACTGAACATGCTCTTTCATGCTCTTGATCTCTTGCTTTGTCTTGGCTCCTCATAAAATTCCTTCTCTCATTCATATTCTTACCTAAATTCCACTCAGTCTTCACAGATGTAAACCTCCCTTGCCAGCAGCAGCAACACTGTGTTCCCTTGTTTGAAAAACATAATCACTGAAGTATGAATTAGTTGCATTTAGGTGAATATTGACCCTCCCTATAACCCACATTTACCACCTTTCATTGTTCCTAGATCCATTAACTCGGAGAAGGCAATGGCAACCCACTCCAGCACTCCTGCCTGGCAAATCCCATGGATAGAGAAGCCTGGTGGGCTGCAGTCCATGGGGTCGCTAAGAGTTGGACACGACTGAGCGACTTCACCTTCATGCATTGGAGAAGGAAGTGGCAACCCACTCCAGTGTTCTTGCCTGGAGAATCCCAGGGAAGGGTGAGCCTAGTGGGCTGCCATCTCTGGGGTCACACAGAGTCGGACACGACTGAAGCGACTTAGATCCATTAACTAGGCTTAAATATCAACAGGCCACAGGAGAGCAAATACTCACCACAGTGAGATGAGTACACACTACAATGTGAACTGGCATGAAGTACTATACTCAACAAAAGATTTCCAGTATTTTTATAATTATTATTTATTTAATATCTATAGAAACCTAAAGACTATGTTAGGAATGGATTGGAAAGCTATTTTACCAGGGAAAATGGAAAATCCTGATGGATTGAGTCAAATTACTGATATGGAGGAATGGCCCAGAGATTCTGAATTTAGTACTTATGAAGCAGCTAAACGGAAGTGTCTCTATTGCTCTGTTGTGTGACTGAAAACCATGCCCAGTGGTGGTCTACATTAAAAGAAGTTGGAATGCTAGAAGTTTCTTTGTACACTGCAAAGAAAAATGGCTCAAAAAGTAAAAAAGAAATGGATTTTTTTATGGCAATCTTACCCCCACACACCCACAAAGTTCTATGAATTGGCCTCCTTTTTAGGACTCTAGCACCAAGGTCATTGCCCTAACATTAAAATTAAATTTTTCTCTTTTTATTTCCCGTAGGATTATAAACTTGTCACAAGACTACAGTTATTCGGCTATTTTATTTCAAATGCCTACTAACTCAAACTATTTTTTTAATCATAGTGAAGAATGCTAGCTTTTTTTCTTTTTGTTGTGAGCCATATTATTTTATATTTTATTAAATATATATTTCAAAATTTTGTTTCATTTTATCTTGTTTTCTGGTGTATGTGAACAAAAGTTTCTTTATGGTTTTTCTCTTCCACCTACAATCAAAATTAGGAATTTTAGTATATATAATATGTTGATTTTATTAATCTCCATCAGGATCATGAGTTTTTTATCAAAACAAAAGTAGTATAACATTTTTTTGTTTCCTTTTAATATATTTTTTTTAACATTTGACAACTGGTAACTAAAGTAATTGAATGTGTTTTTCTGTGCTGCTGTCCATGTTTCTTCTTTTATGATGTGCCTTCGTATATGTTGTCATTTCTATTACCTTTCCCTGGCAAATTATAGATGTTATATATTCTATATACTAATACTCTCTAAATTTTCTGTGTTGCAAATATCTTCTAATCTCACTTTGGTTCTTAACATAATATATGATATCTTGTGTCCTGTAAAATGTTAGTTTCATTTAATCAAATGTATCACAATGTTCTTTGTTTTCTCAAAGGTCAAAACAGCTACCTCCTACATTATTGTTTCCTTTAATTTCTACCTTTTAGCTATTTAGAAGTTACACTTCAGTGAAGTCTGAAGTAGAGATCTAATGACAATTTTAATAAGAAAAATCAGTTATCTTAACACCATTGCTTAGCTAGTTCATCATTATCCATTGATTGGTAGTGTTCTTATAAAAATGTCTTAAACAGGCTTTGTTATATTTCTGGGCTTTTAACTGATCAATATATTTATTGTCTGTAGGTCAAACCACACTATACTTTTGCACTTCATTTTGATACTATTATGTTTAATTTCGTTGTCTTACTCTTCTTTGTCTTCCTTTAACTTTTATTAGGTTTTAAATTTTCATATGAATTTTATCATATTTGCTTAGTTCTGCAAAGCTCATTTTGTGATATTGATTGTAATTGCCTTGAATTTATAGAATGGGGGAAAATTAGCATCTTTATGAAATTATGTCTTCTCTTTCATGATATGCTATAATATGCCATTTATTGGGGTCTAATTTTTAAATTACTATACTGTTTTGTAATATTTTTATAAAGATCCTCTTCATATTTGTCAGATTCACTCCACATATGTTTTTATGCTAAGGTGAATAAGTACTATATTTTATTGGATGATTTTTCTGCATTTAATAAAACATTGATATGAACTTTTCCCTGATTTTTTTAATATGTAGAAATATATTCATAGCTTTTTTTTTTAATTTTGAAACCTTTATGTAGTTGTAATAATGCATACTTGACTATTGAGTACTACCATTTTTAATACATGAACAAATGTAACTTGGGATCTTTCTTTAGAATTTTTTTATCTGTGATGGCAAGCAAAATGAGCATATGAATCCCCCCCCCCTCTTTGGAACTAAAATGGTTTTATTTTATTTCTGTTTTATTTTTAATAGCTTTCGTGATTTTTTTAAAATTTATTTTAATTGGAGGTTAATTAGTTTGCAATATTGTATTGGTTTTGCCATACATCAACATGTATCTGCCGCAGGTATTCATGTGTTCCCCATTCTGAAGCCCCCTCCCTCCTCCCTCCCCATACCATCCCTCTGGGTCGTCCCAGTGCACCAGCCCCAAGCATCCAGTATCAAAGCATGATTTTTTAAATTTATTTTTTAACTGAAGGATAATAGCTTTACAGAATTTTGTTGTTTTCTGTCAAACCTCAACATGAATCAGCCATAGGTATATATATATATGTATATGTATACATATATACATATATCCCCTCCCTTTTGAACCTCCTTCCCATCTCCTGAGACCCTGTTTGTGTTTCCTGAGCCATAGAGCAAATTCCTGTTGGCTGTCTATTTTATATATGGTAATGTAAGTTTCCAGGAGAAGGCAATGGCACCCCACTCCAGTACTCTTGCCGGGAGAATCCCATGGACGGAGGAGCCTGGTGGGCTGCAGTCCATGGGGTCGCTAAGAGTCGGACACAACTGAGTGACTTCACTTTCACTTTTCACTTTCATGCATTGGAGAAGGAAATGGCAACCCACTCCAGTGTTCTTGTCTGGAGAATCCCAAGGACGGGGGAGCCTAGTGGGCTGCCATCTATGGGGTCGCACAGAGTCGGACATGACTGAAGTGACTTAGCAGCAGCAGCAATGTAAGTTTCCATGTTACTCTTTCCATATTTCTCATCTTCTCCTCCCCTCTCCCCATGTCCATAATTCTATTCTCTATGTCTCTATGTCTCTATGTCTGCTGCCCTGTAGATAAATTCTTCAGTACCATTTTTATAGATTCCATATATATGTGTTACAATATGGTATTTATCTTTCTCTTTCTGACTTACTTCACTCTGTATAATAGGCTTTAGGTTCATCAACCTCATTAGAACTGACTCAAATGATTTTCTTTTTATGGCTGAGTAACTGTGGTGTTGTATGGATGTGAGAGTTGGACTGTGAAGAAGGCAGAGCACCGAAGAATTGATGCTTTTGAACTATGGTGTTGGAGAAGACTCTTGAGAGTCCCTTGGACTGCAAGGAGATCCAACCAGTCCATTCTGAAAATCAGCCCTGGGATTTCTTTGGAGGGAATGATGCTAAAGCTGAAACTTCAGTACTTTGGCCACCTCATGCGAAGAGTTGACTCATTGGAAAAGACTCTGATGCTGGGAGGGATTGGGGGCAGGAGGAGAAGGGGACGACCGAGGATGAGATGGCTGGATGGCATCACAGACTTGATGGATGTGAGTCTGAGTGACCTCCGGGAGATGGTGATGGACAGGGAGGCCTGGCGTGCTGCGATTCATGGGTTCACAAAGAGTCAGACACGACTGAGCGACTGAACTGAACTGAACTGAACTGTGGTGTTGGAGAAGACTTTTAAGAGTCCCTTGGACTGCGAGGAAATCCAAACAGTCCATCCTAAAGGAGATCAGTCCTGAGTGTTCATTGGAAGGACTGATGTTGAAGCTGAAATTCCAATACTTTAGCCACCTGATGCGAAGAGCTGACTCACTGGAAAAGACCTAGATGCTGAAAAAGATTGAAGGCGGGAGGAGAAGGGGACGACAGGATGAGATGGTTGGATGGCATCAGTGACTCAATGGACATGAGTTTGGGTAAATTCTGGGAGTTGGTGATGGACAGGGAGGCCTGGCGTACTGCAGTCCATGGGGTCACAAAGAGTCAGACACAACTGAGTGACTGAACTGAACTGAACTGAATATTCCATTGTGTATAGGTACCACAACTTCTTTATCCATTCATCTGTCAATGGATGTATAGGTTGCATCCATGTTATATCTATTGTAAATAGTGCTGCAATAAATAATGGGATACATGTATCTTTTTCAATTTTGATTTTTTCGGGGTATATTCCTAGGAGTGGGATTGCTGGGTCATATGGTGGTTTATTCCTAGTTTTTTAAGGAATCTTTGTACTGTCTTCCATAGTGGCTGTATCAATTTATATTCCCACCAACAGTGCAAAAGTGTTCCTTTTTCTTCACACCCTCTCTAGCATTTATTCTTTGTAGACATTTTGATGATGGTCATTCTGACTGGTGTGAGGTGATATCGCATTGTAGCTTTGATTTGCATTTCTCTAATAATGAGCAATGTTGAGCATATTTTCATGTGTTTGTTAGCCATCTATATGTCTTCTTTGGAGAAATGTCTGTTTAGGTCTTTTCCCCACTCTTTGATTGGGTTGTTTGTTTTTCTGACATTGAGCTGAATGAGCTGCTTGTATCTTTTGGAAATCAATACTTTGTCAATTGTTTCATTTTCCTAGTCTTTTCTCCCATTCCAAGAGTTGTATTTTCACCTTGCTAATAGTTTCCTTTTCTGTGCAAAAGCTTTTAAGCTTAACCAGGTCCCGCTTGTTTATTTTTCTTTTATTTCCATTACTCTAGGAGGTGGGTCATAGAGGATCTTGCTTTGATTTATGTCATTCATTGTTCTGCCTATATTTTTCTCTAAGAGTTTTATAGTTTCTGGTCTTATACTTAGGTCTTTAATCCATTTTGAATTTATCTTTGTGTATGGTGTTAGGAAGTATTATAATTTCATTCTTTTACATGTAGCTGTCCAGTTTTCCCAGCACCATTTATTAAAGAGTCTTGCTTTGCCCCATTGTATATTCTTGCCTCCTTTGTTGAAAATAAAGTACCCATCGGTGCTTGGAGAAGGCAATGGCAGCCCACTCCGGTACTCTTGCCTGGAAAATCCCATGAACAGAGGAGCTTGGTAGGCTGTGGTCCATGGGGTCCTTAAGAGTCGGACACGACTGAGTGACTTCACTTTCACTTTTCACTTTCAGGCATTGGAGAAGGAAATGGCAACCCACTCCAGTGTTCTTGCCTGGGGGGAGCCTGGTGGGCTTCTGTCTATGGAGTCACACAGAGTGTGACTAGCAACTTAGCAGCAGCAGAATAGGTGCATGGGTTTACTTCTGGGCTTTCTATCTTGTTCCATTGGTCTATATTTCTGTTTGTGTGCCAGTACCATGCTGTCTTGAGGACTGTAGCTTTGTAGTATAATCTGAAGTCAGGAAGATTGATTCCTCCAGCTCCATTCTTCTTTCTCAAGAATGTTTTGACTATTCTGTGTTTTTTTTTTTTTTTTTTGTATTTCCATATGAATTGTGAAATTTTTTGTTCTCGTTACCTGAAAAATGCCTTTGGTAATTTAATAGGAACCACATCAAATCTGTAGATTGTGTTTGGTAGTATAATCATTTTCACAATATTGATTCTTACTACCCAGGAACATGGATTATCTCTCCATCTGTTTATGTATCTTTGATTTCTTTCTTCAGTGTCTTATAATTTTCTGTGTACAGTTCTTTTATCTCCTTGGGTAAGTTTACTCTACATATTTTATTATTTTTTTGCAATGGTGAATATAATTGATTCCTTAATTTCTCTTTCTGATTTTTCATTGTTAGGATATAGAAATGCAAGTGATTTCTGTGCACTGATCTTTCTAAATTCACTGATTACGTCTAGCAATTTTTTGATACTATATTTAGGAATTTCTATGTACAGTATCATGTCATCTGGAAACAGTTAGAGTTTTACTTCCTTTTTTCTGATCTGGATTTATTTCTCTGCTTGGTATGTCTAAGACTTCCAGAACTGTGTTGAATAATAGTGGTGAAAGTGGAACCCTTGTCTTGTTCTTGATCTTAGGAGGAATGCTTTCAGTTCTTCAATGTTGAGAATAAGATCTGCTGTAGGCTTATCATATATAGCTTTTACTATGTTGAGGTAGGTTCCTTCTATGTCCATCTTTTGAAGAGTTTAAGTCATAAGGGGGGCTGAATTTTGTCAAAGGCTTTTTCTGCATCTATTGAGATCATCATAGGGTTTTCATCTTTCAATTTGTTTATATGGTGTATCACATTGATAAATTTGCATATATTGAAGAATCCTTGTATCCCTGGATTAAACCCAACTTGATCATCGTGTATGAGCTTTTTGATATGTTGCTGAATTCTGTTTGCTAAAATTTTGAGGATTTTTGCATCTATGTTCATCAGTGTTATTGGCCTGTAATTTTCTTCTTTTGTGCTGTCTTTGTCTGACTTTGGTATCAGGGTGATGGTGGCCTTGTAGAATGAGTTTGGAAGCATTCCTTCTCCTGCAATTTTTTGAAAGAGTTTTAGAAGGATAGGCGTTAGATCTTCTCTAAATGTTTGATAGAATTCTCCTATGAAACCATCTGGTCTAGACTGGTTTTTTGGGAGATTTTTGATCACAGGTTCAATTTCAGTGCTTGTAATTGGGCTGTTCATAATTTCTATTTCTTCCTTGTTCAGTCTTGGAAGATTGAACTTTTCTGAAAATCTATCCATTTCTTCCAGGTTATCCAGTTTATTTCCATATAGTTGTCCATAAGAGTCCCTTAGATTCCTTTGTATTTCTGCATTGTCTGTTGTAACCTCTCCTTTTTCATTTCTACTTTTATTGATTTGGTTCTTCTCTCTTTGTCCTTGATGAGTCTGGCTAAAGGTTCTTCAATTTTGTTTGTCTTTTCAAAGAGCCAGCTTTCACTTTTATTAATCATTACTATTGCTTCTTTCATTTTTTTCCATTTATTTATGCTCAGATCTTTATGATCTCTTTGTTTCTACTAATTTTTTTTCCAGCTGTTTAGGTGTAAAGTTAGGCTATCTATTTGATGTTTTTCTTATTTCTTGAGGTAGGGTTGTATTACTATGAACTTCCTTCTTAGAACTGCTTTTGCTGCATCCCATAGGTTTTGAGTTGTTGTGTTTTCATTGTCATTTGTTTCTAGAATTTTTTTTTCCCTTTTGATTTCTTCAGTAATCTGTTGGTTATTTAGAAATGTATTGTTTAATATTCATGTGTTTGTGTTTCTTACATTTTTTTTTCTTGCAATTGATATCTAGTCTCATAGCATTGTGGTCAGAGAAGATGCTTGATATGATTTCAGTTTTATTAAATTTACTGATGTATGATTTGTGACCCAAGATGTGGTCTAACGGAGAATGTTCCACATGAACTTGAGAAGGTGCATTCTTCTGCATTTGTATGGAATGTCCTGAAGATATCAATGAAATCCATCTCATCTAATGTATCATTGAAAACTTGTGTTTCCTATTAATTTTCTGTTTTGATGATCTGTCCATTGGTATGAGTGGGGTGTTAAAGTCTCCTACTATTATTGTGCTACTGTCAGTTTCTCTCATGTTATGTCTGTTAGTATTTGTCTCATGTATTGAGGTGCTCCTATGTTGGGTGCCTAGATATTTACAATTGTTATGTCTTCCTCTTGGATTGATTCCTTGATCATTATGTAGTGTCCTTCTTTGTCTCTTGTAATATTCTTTACCTTAAGGTGTGTTTTGTCTGATATGAGGATTGCTACTCCAGCTTTATTTTGCTTCCCATTTGCATGGAATATATTTTTCCATCCTCTCACTTTCAGTCTATATATGTCTTTAGATCTGAAGTGGGTTTCTTGTAGATAGCATATATATTGATTTTGTTTTTTTATCCATTCATTGAGTCTGTGTCTTTTGGTTGGAGCATTTAATCCATTTACATTTGAGGAAATTATTGATATATATGTTCTTATTGCCATTTTCTTAATTGTTTGGGGTTGATTTTGTAGATCTTTTTCTTCTCTTGTATTTCTTGACCATATAAGCCCTTTTTAACATTTGTTGTAGAGCTGGTTTGGTGGTACTGGATTCTCTTAACTTTTACTTGTCTGAAAAGCTTTTAATTTCTCCCTCAATTTTGAGTGAAATCCTTGCAAGACAGTAATCTTGATTGCAGATTTTTCTCCTTTCAGTACTTAAAATGTATCTTGCCATTGCCTTCTGGCCTACAGAGTTTCTGCTGAAAGATCAGCCATTAAGCATATGGAGTTTCCTTTGTATGTTACTTGTTGTTTCTCCCTTGCTACTTTTAATATTCTTTCTTTGTGTTTTGTCTTTGTTAGTTTGGTTAGTATGTGTCTTGACATGTTTCTCCTTGGGTTTATCCTGTATGGGGCTCTTTGTGACTCTTGGACTTGATTGACTATTTCCTTTTCCATGTTGGGGAAATTTTCAACTATAATCTCTTCAAAATTTTTTACATACCCTTTCTTTTTCTCGTCATCTCCTGGGACCCCTATAATTGGAATGTTGGTACATTTGATACTATCCTAGAGGTCTCTGAGACAATCCTCAGTTCTTCTCATTCTTTTTACTTTATTCTGATCTTCAGAAGTTATTTCCACCATTTTATTTTCCAGCTCACTGATTCGTTCTTCTGCTTCAGATATTCTGCTATTGATTCATTCTAGAGTATTTTTAATTTCAGTATTTGTGTTATTTGTCTCTGTAGGGAAAACCAGTAGACCATTCAGGTATCCTAAATCAAATCCCTTATGATTATACAGTGGAAGTGAGAAATAGATTTAAGGGCCTAGATCTGATAGGTAGAGTGCCTGATGAACTATGGAATGAGGTTCATGACATTGTACAGGAGACAGTGATCAAGACCATCCCCATGGAAAAAAAATGCAAAAAAAGCAAAATGACTGTCTGGGGAGGCCTTACAAATAGCTGTGAAAAGAAGAGAGGCAAAAAGCAAAGGAGAAAAGGAAATATATATAAACATCTGAATGCAGAGTTCCAGAGAATAGCAAGAAGAGATAAGAAAGCCTTCTTAGATGAGATGTCCTGCACAGGGTGATACTGGTGTTTGGGTGATGCAAGGTCTTGTTTTCAAGTGGTTTCTTTTGTGTGAATTCTCACTATTTGATACTCCCTAGGGTCAGTTCTCTGGTAGTCTAGGGTCTTGGAATCAGTGCTCCCACTACAAAGGCTCAGGGCTTGATCTCTGGTCAGGAACAAAGATTCCATAAGTGGTTTGTTATGGCATTAAGTGAAATTAAAACAAGTATCCAAAAATGAGAAACCAAAGATGAGCCCCAGACAAATGGCAGTTATAAAATCAGGCAAAAAAATATTAAAATAATGGAATATACACATATACATATACACCCATAAGCAAAATCAAAGCAGTCCCACAAATATAAAGCAAAGTAGATTCACCCAGCAAACAAAGAAAATCAAAAATTATATATACCAGTTAAGAGCAAAACTAAGGCACAAACTGGAAAACAAAACTAAAGCAAGGTATCAAGTTGGGAATAATGCAATGAAAACAAAACTAACAAATATGTTGAGAAGAAAGGAAAGAAAGGAAGAATAGATATGCAAAGTTAAATAGAGGTGAATAAAGAAGATTTATATGCATTAAAGATTAACTGCAAGAGGAAAAAGATTAGTAGGAAAAGCAAACAAAGGAATAAATGTAGAAAATAATAATAGACTTAAAAATTAAAATTAGAAAAAGAGAATAGGGAGAAAAAAGAAAAAAGAAAAAAAGAAAAGGAAAACTCCACAGAACTGCAAAACCCCAACGTGGAAGCAGAGGTTTATAACAACAATAAAAAATGTGACTGAGGGAAAAAAAACTCAAAAGATTAATTGGATTTCATATTGCCAATAAAATCGACAAGTACAACAAAGGGGTAGGAAAAAAGAAAGATATTAAAAAAAAAATCCAAAAGAATCTACAGAACAAGTCAAAACAAAAGAATAATAAATGTTTTTCTTGAATCACTGCTGTCAGAGTCCTTTCCCTCGCTAGGAGTCACAGTCCACCTCACCTCCCTAGGATGTTTTCCAACACTATGGTGGTCTCTGGACCTGCTGTGGGGGCAGCACACATTCTAACCGGGTCCTACTCCTGTGTGTTCTTGCCTCCAGTGTCCACAGCTATCAGAACTAGTGCATTTTCTTTTGTGGGAGCTCTCAGTGCCCTTTTATATATTCCATAGTCACAGAGTCTGCCTAGTTCATTATGTGGATTTAATCTGCAGCTTGTATAGCTGGTAGGGTTTGAGGTCTTCTTCTTTAGACACACTGCCCCTGGGTTTCAATTGTGGTTTTATTTCCACCTCTGCATGTGGGTTGTCCACTAGGGTTTGCTCTTGGGGCTGCCCTGGAGGACTTGGGTCTGCCCCAGTGAGGGCCAGGTGTGGGGGTGGTTTAGCTGCTTGGATTGCAGGGGTTCTGGCAACACCAGGTACTCAGAAGAGTTGACAGCTAGGACAGCAGGAAATATAGTGCTCTAGAAGGGTGTGGAAACCAATATTGACCAATACCCTCCATTATTCTTGCCTGGAGAACCCCCTGACAGAGAAGCCTGGCAGGCCACAGTCCACAGGGTCTCAAAGAGTTGGACACGACCGAAGCGACCCTGCGTGCATAGACCCAAGACTCTTTGGCCTGTGGCAGCTCTGTTGCAGTGAGGGTTGAGCGTGAAGGTGGTGCAACTGCTTGGGTTGCAGGCACCCTGGAGGCACCAAGTGTACAGAGACACGTCCTGCCTCTGCCACAGGAGTTACGGCCCTATCAGAGCCTTTTTTTGAGCTTCTTGTAGCTGACAATCAGAAGGCCTCTTTGGTCAGTCTTTCTCGGTAGCGCTGCCCATTCAGGCACTTAGAGGGCTCCCTTGTCTGGGGTCCTTCTCTGTTGTTTGGCATGTCAGGCATGTAGAGGAGGCCCCCTGCTGGAGTTCTACTCTGTTGTTCAGCAAATCAGTCACTTAAAGGAGCACCCTGGGTGTGGTCCTACTCTGTAGTTCAGTGCCTCAGGCATTTGATGGGCCAGCCTCTATATTGCTCAGCTGCCAGTGCTGGCATGTGGGGAGAGGCTATGGTGATGGCTCCAGCCCTATGTGTGACTCAGCAGTATAGCCTTGTTTCCATGGCTGCCTGGCTTTCCTCATCAAGCATTTCCCACTACAAACTCCTCCCTTACGTCTCCTCAATCCGTCTCTCTGCAGTCAACATCAGCCCTCACCCTGAGATTGTTCCACAATCCCTAAACTCCAGCTCCCAGCTGTTGCCCCTCTAAGGGACCTGTGTCCCTGTCCGGGGTATGCATGGCTGCAGGAAGAACTGTCAGATTTTCATTTCATTCAGGCTGTCACAGATCAGCTGTTTCACTCTCAGCCTTAAATGTTTCTCCTCTGACTCAGACAGTTGCCCTGAAGTGGGGACTGGACCCCTGCTTCAGTTCACCCACCCACTGAGGACAGGTCCAGTCCTACTAACTCTCCTGTTTTCCCCCCTAGTTCCTTCATCCTACTGAGTTTTCCATGGTTCTATATATTCTTTTCCACTGGTCAGGTACTCCTGTCAGCTCTCAGCTGGTGTTCTGCATGCTCTTCTGTGCCTGAAATGTATTCCTGATGTATCCATGGAGAGAAATATACTCCACATCCACCTACTCCTTCTCCATCTTGTTCTCTTGAGCGTATGATTTTTATTTTTGTTCTTTCCTAATGTTTTTAAGGTTTTACTACCTTTATAAATTTGTTCTTTTTCATTATTCTGAATACTTTTTGTGTAAAATGATGACTGTACATTGAAAATTTAGAAATCTTTGCATTTAAAGAGGCTTGGCTCTTGTAGCAGATACCTATGATACTGTAAACAATATTCCCTCATCTCATTTGAGCTGCAGCTGAGTTTGAAGATTTTCTAGATCATTTTCTTGCTCCCTTTCTTCAAAACCATAGAAGTCAGACAAGAATTGTGAGAGAGTGATTCTCAAATAATTGGAAGGGGGTTGAGAGATCAAACTTAAGCCTTCTTATGCATAGGAATTGACCAGAAGTATATTCTACAGAGTGATTTAGAATATACTAGAGGGAGTGGCTCAGGTGGTAGAGAATCCACCTGCAATGTGGGACACCTGGATTCGATCCCTGGGTTGGAAAGTTCCCTGGAGCAGGGGAAGGCTACCCACTCCAGTATTCTGACCTGGAGAATTCCATGGACTCTATAGTCCATAGCATTGCAAAGAATTAGACATAACTGAATGACTTTCACTCAGTCACAGAGGGAGTTAATTCCAGTTAAACATAACACTAACGAGTTTAGTTAGACATCTTTAGTTTCTTAACCCTACTTTCTCTCTCACTCTGCTTATCTTCCTCACTTTTTTTTTTTTTTAAGTAATCTCTTTCCATGTAAACTACCACATCTAAATCTTTTTTTCTGAGGCTTTGCTTTTAGGTGCTGTCAGTGAGTACATGTGATTGTGAAAGAAGGCCTTGGAAGGCAACCTCAGGTTGAAATTTAGATCTAGATCACTCCTTGACTAGATGGCCACAAGGACCCCATTACTGGTATAAGTGGGTACTATTAACTTCTGGCATACTGTCAAATAAAAATTATTAATCTCTCTCCATATTATGGATTAGAAGATATGGAAGAAGAGGTAACACTCATTTGTGTACAAGTCCTCTAGCATTTGGAGGTAATGGGAAAATGGTAATTATAAAAATTGTCAGTTGTCTGGATTTGTTAATATCTGTAAAAGCCTTTTTAAAATATCTGTAAAAGCCTTTAAAAAAATATCTATAAAAGCCTTCAAAAAAGACTGACAGTTACAGGTTAGCCAGTTATCTATTATGTGTGTGCTCTGTGAAGGGCTCCAGTACCATATTTAAAAAGACCTCTATCTTTTGCAGTTGCAGTGATGACTGTTCTGATAATCTAGCCAAGGATTTAATTTCAAAGGTGGCAAAATTGCTAAGGAGACAGAATGCACAACCTCGATAGGACTCTTTTAAACATCATGTATTTATAGGGAAATATGAAAACCCTGAGGACAGGAACAATGACTTTTGGGTGCATACACTTGAGAGTACATTCCACCAACAGGATAAGCCAGCAGAGATAATTTTCTCATTCTTCTTCTCTGCCTAGAGACTATGCAAAGAACTCTCATACCATTATTTCTATAGAAGATGGCATTTTTCTCCAAAATATTCCTTCTTGACTTCTTTCAAGATCTGTAGACAATAACTAATGTTAGATCTCTGCATAGGCTGAATGGAACATATATAAAAAACTATATTAATATAGGGCAACTGATTAGTAAGTAATCATGGAAAGAGTGGAAGATAGATAGACTTGAATTTTGAGGGCATTTTGAAATGGAGTAAAATATTGTTAAGTAGTTAAAATAGGAAAAATGAGTCCAGAATGGCAGTGGCTAAAAGACAAGGAAGGGGTAGAACAAAGGAAGGTCCAAGGACCTGAGCAAGGACTTGAGGTAGAACAAACAGCACAATTTACATAGAGCAGGCCCAGGGAGAGGAGAAAAAACATAAAAAAGAGGAGCCAAAATTGAGCCGGAAGCCTCTCTTCTCTTCCCGTCTTTTGAGTCGGCATGCCCTCATGCCTTGAGGATGTGTTTTCCTTTACTTTCTAAATAAAGCTGAGCTGTAACACGGAGCTGTAACACTGGTCCACCCGAGGGCTGTAATACTGGTCCGTCGCTTCAAATTTTTGTTGCGATGAGACAGAACTGAGGAAATTACACACTTCCCCGACATGTATGGTGCCATTTCTTAAATTTAACATGGCCCCAACAACCTCGGTGCAGGCCTTGCAAGGAGGAGGCCAATCACAGTGGGAGCCCAGCTCCGTGAAAGCTCCTGCAGTGAAAGCTGAATGCAAAGAAAACCCAGTGCAGGGGAAGTGACAAGAAGCCCATCATGCTGAAAACCAGGACAGCAGAAAAACAAACTCAGCAGAAAGCTCACAAGGCTTAGTATCAGATTCCAGAAGACCTTCAGTTAGGGTAGGATGTCCTCGCTCCTATGGCTGGAAGAACATATGCCTAACAAAATCTTAATACCTTCCTCAAACCCCGCAAACAGGCGAATGGTAGTGGGTGCAACTAAGGAACTCTGGAGAGGCTACTCCTCAGTGTGTCCTGAAGGCTCTGCTATCCTGTGTGCTCTTGTAGCTGTTACTCAAGCTGGTGGGGTTCTTCTGTTTTTAATCTTCTTTGTGCCAAGGATCAGGCTAATGAAAACTGTGAGCACAGGTCAAGTATTTAGCAGATTTTCAAGCAGATTATGAAGGGGATTCATTGGCACGTTTTTCCACTGCTTTTTTCTCCTGTCCTTCAGCTCCTCTCTCCCGGGACTTGAGTCTGGCCAAAACCCATGGTGCCTGGCTTCAGGACCTAATGAAGCTCAGGTTCTGATGTTTCATTGCAAAAATTCAGTTAGAGACACAGTGATAGGTAAGAGGTGGATTTGTTCTGATCCACAGAGAAGCACACTCCACAGGGTGTGGGCCATTGCAGGGCAGGGACTTGACCATGGAATCTGGTGTGGCTAGTTTTTGCAAGTTGAGTGAATTCATATGCTAATGAGGGGGAGGATCAACCCAACCACTGGGGAACAACCCACTCCTCCATCTTTGGTGCCTTAGAAATATACTGCCACCTCAGGGTGTGTCAGTAAGCTTACAGACTGAGGATCAAGGTTTAGTTGAATTTGACTTGTCATCTTGGACCTATTTGATTTTAATCGGTTTGTGTTATGCCCTTGGTCTATGTCATTCTTTCAAAAGTTGTGCTCTTCCCCCTTTCCTTCTGTTTCATGCTCTTTTCCTGAGCCCCATCTGGACCCACAATGTTGCCTCTACAATCTTCTGGAGGGACAACCAGAAAATAGTTGGCCCATGGGAGAGAAGTACTGTATCCAATCACTCCAGATATTCAAGCCTTCATCTTCCATGTTTCCTGCAACTTGTGCAACAGTATCTCTCAGTGAATCCACCAGGATGGGTGACAGACACATAATGCCTATGAGAAGTCCATCTGTTGACATCCCTTCAAAGGCAACTGGGCTTCTAGGGATAATGTTTGGCACTTTGGGAGTTAGCCCTGCAGGCCGTTTGGGCCCAAACCCATACTACCTTTCTCCTAAAGTTAAAAACATACTCCCAGATCAAATCTCCACTCCACTTTTATGGAACATCTGGTCTGTTGCCTCTTATCACTTTGTTCTTAAGCCAATTACTACCTCCCACAACCAGGACCCTGACCCCTTGTAGGCAACATTGCTCTACCCTGCTTGTTATTAAAATACTTTAATGCCCTTAACAAGGCCAGACAACCCACTCTTTTGTCATTAATTCTGTTATTACCTACAGTGGGTCTATGACAATGAAATGTTTAAGTCTGGATACCCACTAACCTGCTCTTATGGAGGACTAGGGGAGGAAATCACTGACTTACATTCCCTTAGAGAAGTAAGAAGATAAGGTTTATGGCTGCTTCACCAGGTTCCCAGTCTTAGGGTACAGGCTTGGATTGCTTTTCATCATAATGTGTATTCCCATCTGCAGTGAACAAACTGGCAATGAGTAAAGGTTAAACCCCCTTCAGTTCAGATCAGTTCAGTCACTCAGTCCTGTCTGATTCTTTGTGACCCCATGAATCTCAGTGCACCAGGCCTCCCTGTCCACCACCATCTCCCAGAGTTCACTCAAACTCATGTCCATCAAGTCGGTGATGTCATCCAGCCATCTCATTCTCTGTTGTCCCCTTTTCCTCCTGCCCCCAATCCCTCTCAGCATCAGAGTCTCTTCCAGTGAGTCAACTCTTCATATGAAGTGGCCAAAGTACTGGACTTTCAGCTTTAGCATCATTCTTTCCAAGGAACACCCAGGGCTGATCTCCTTTAGAATGGACTGGTTGGATCTCCTTGCAGTCCAAGGGACTCTCAAGAGTCTTCTCCAACACCACAGTTCACGGAGATGATCCAGAGAGAGGATATGGGGTGGGAGGTGGGAGGGGGATTCAGGATTGAGAGCTTGTATACACCTGTGGTGGATTCATGTCAATGTATGGCAAAACCAATACAATATTGTAAAGTAAAATAAAGTAAAAATAAAAACAAAACAAAACCATCAATTCTTCAGTGCTCAGCTTTCTTCACAGTCCAACTCTCGCATCCATACATGACTACTGAAAAAACCATAGCCTTGACTAAATGGACCTTTGTTGGCAAAGTAATGTCTCTGCTTTTCAATATGTTATCTAGGTTGGTCATGATTTTTCTTCCAAGGAGTAGAAGGTGAAGGTGAAGTCGCTCAGTCGTGTCCGACTCTTTGCGACCCCGTGGACTGTAGCCTACCAGGCTCCTCCGTCCATGGGATTCTCCAGGCAAGAATACTGGAGTGGGTTGCCATTTCCTTCTCCAGGGGATCTTCCCGACCCAAGGATCGAACCCAGGTCTCCTGCATTGGAGGCAGACGCTTTAACCTCTGAGCCACCAGGGAAGCTAAGCATGTTTTAATTTCATGCCTGTAGTCACCATCTGCAGTGATTTAATCCTATCCAAATAGGGGACTGGAAAGCAAAAGTAGGAAGTCAATAAATACCTGGAGTAACAGGCAAATTTGGCCTTGGAGTACAGAATGAAGCAGGGCAAAGGCTAATAAAGTTTTGCCAAAGGAATACACTGGTCATAGCAAACACCATCTTCCACCAACACAAGAGAACACACTACACATGGACATCATTAGATGGTCACCAAAATCAGATTGATTATATTCTTTGCAGCCAAAGATGGAGAAGCTCTTTAAAGTCAGCAAAAACAAGACCAGGAGCTGGCTGTGGCTCTGACCATGAACTCCTTATTGCCAAATTTAGACTTAAATTGAAGAAAGTGGGGAAAACAACTAGACCATTCAGGTATGACCTAAATCAAATCCCTTATGATTATATAGTGGAAGTAAGAAATAGATTTAAGGGACTAGATCTGATAGCCAGGGTGCCTGATGAACTATGGATGGAGGTTTGTGACAATGTACAGGAGACAAGGATCAAGACCATCCCCAAGAAAAAGAAATTCAAAAAAGCAAAATGGCTGTCTGAGGAGGCCTTGCAAATAGCTCTGAAAAGAAGAGAAGCGAAAAGCAAAGAGAAAAGGAAAGATATACCCATTTGAATGCAGAGTTCCAAAGAATAGCAAGGAGAGATAAGAAAGCCTTCCTCAGTGATCAATGCAAAGAAATAGAGGAAAACAATAGAACAGGAAAGACTAGCGATCTCTTCAAGAAAATTAGAGATACCAAGGGAACATTTCATGCAAAAAAGGGCTCAATAAAGCACAGAAATAGTATGGACCTAACAGAAGCAGAAGATTTTAAGAAGTAGCAAGACTACACAGAAGAACTATACAAAAAAGATCTTCCTTACCCAGATAGTCATGATGGTATGATCACTCACCTAGAGCCAGACATCCTGGAATGTGAAGTCAAGTGGGCCTTAGAAAGCATCACTACGAACAAAGCTAGTGGAGGTGATGGAATTCCAGTTGAGTTATTTCAAATCCTAAAAGATGATGCTGTGAAAGTGCTGCATTCTATATGTCAGCAAAATTGGATAACTCAGCAGTGGCCACAGGACTGGAAAAGGTCAGTTTTCATTCCAACCCCAAAGAAAGGTAATCCCAAAGAATGCTCAAACTACCACACAATTGCACTCATCTCACACTCTAGTAAAGTGATGCTCCAAATTCTCCAAGCCAAGCTTCAGCAATCCGTGAACCATGAACTTCTAGATGTTCAAGCTTGTTTTAGAAAAGTCAGACAACCAGAGATCATATCGCCAACACTCACTGGATCATTGAAAAGCAAGAGAGTTTCAGAAAAACATGTATTTCTGCTTTATTGACTATGCCAAAGCCTTTGACTGTGTGGATCACAATAAACTGTGGAAAATTCTGAAAGAGATGGGAATACCAGACCACCTGACCTGCCTCTTGAGAAACCTGTATGCAGGTCAGGAAGCAACAGTTAGAACTGGACATGGAACAACAGACTGGTTCCAAATTAGGAAAGGAGTACGTCAAGGCTGTATATTGTCACCCCGCTTATTTAACTTATATTCAGAGTACATCATGAGAAACACTGGGCTGGAAGAAGCACAAGCCGACATCAAGATTGCTGGGAGAAATATCAATCACCTCAGATATGCAGATGACACTACCCTTATGGCAGAAAGTAAAGAAGAACTAAAGAGCCTCTTGATGAAAGTGAAAGAGGAGAGTGAAAAAGTTGGCTTAAAGCTCAACATTCAGAAAACTAAGATCATGGCATCTGGTCCCATCACTTCATGGGAAATAGATGGGGAAACAGTGGAAACAGTGTCAGAATTTATTTTCTTGAGGCTCCAAAATCACTGCAGATGGTGACTGCAGCCATGAAAATAAAAGACACTTACTCCTTGGAAGGAAAGTTATGACCAACATAGATAGCATATTCAAAAGCAGAGACATTACTTTGTCAACAAAAGGTCTGTCTCGTCAAGGGTATGGTTTTGATGTATGGACGTGAGAGTTGGACTATAAGGAAAGCTGAACACTGAAGAGTTGATGCTTTTTAACTGTAGTGTTGGAAAAGATTCTTGAGAGTTCCTTGGACTGCAAGGAGATCCAACCAGTCCATCCTAAAGGAGATCAATCCTGGGTGTTCATTGGAAAGACTGATGTTAAAGCTGAAACTCCAATATTTTGGCCTCCTGATGCGAAGAGCGGACTCATTGAAAAGACCCTCATGCTGGGAAAGACTGAAGGCAGGAAGAGAAGGAGACGACAGAGGATTAGATAGTTTGATGGTATCACCAACTCAGTGGACATGAGTTTGGGTAAACTCCGGGAATTGGTGATGGACATGGAGGCCTGGTGTGCTGCAGTTCATGGGGTTGCAAAGAGTCGGACACGACTAAGCGACTGAACTGAATTGAGCTAATCTTAGCCAGCAATGATCACGCTGGTGACCATGGGAACACCCAACTCTAATCCGAGGTTCCCACGAGGTCCATCTGCCTTGACCTGCCTAGGGATCTAGTCCTCAAAAGCTTGTCACATCTCAGCCTGCTAGGGGATATGCCAGTCCAGGGGTCTCAGGAAGTTGAAATGCCTTGACCTGCCCAGGGACCCAATTCTCAGGAGGCCAACATGCCTCGATGTGCCCAGGGATTCAGTCTGCAAAAGGTTGTCACTCCTCAGCTTGCCTGGGGATTTGCACCCTGACCTGCAGATGCCTGGCTCTCAGGTTACAACAGTACTGGGTAGGATAAGCATCAAAAGGACTCACCCCTAAGGAAGTCTTCCCATGTAAATTGAAGGAGGCCTATTAGTTTTTTCTTTTTTGTTTTCCTCCCTTTCCTCGCTGTTTTTCAGATGGGAAATAACCAGTCCACCTCCCAGCAGATGCCCTTGAGATGCATCCTTGATAACTGGAAGCTGCTTGATCCTCTAACTCTAAGGAGAAGTTGCTTTAATTATTTTGTGCCACTGCTTGGCCATGGTATCCTCTGGGGGACAAGGAACACTGGCCTGAGGATGGGAGTTTAAATTACAATACCATCCTGCAGCTAGAATTATTCTGCATAAGACAAGCTAAATGGACAGAGATCCCCTGTGTCCAAATTTTCTTCCGACTAAGAGTTATGAAGGAACTCTGTCTTGAGTATGGGATTGTTGTATGCCCTGAATGTGAGCCTAGTAGGCAAATGGTGTTAAGCACAGACAACCAAGACAAGGAAACCCCCATGAAGGCTCACCTCCCACAGCTCTCGAGTTGCCTGGTGCTCCTTCCTTATATCCAAATGTGCCCCCATATCAGGGAACTCCACCTCCACAAAAGCCACCTTGAGTATGTCCCTTAATGGAAACGAGGAGAATTCAGACCAACCCAGGTCCATAAGCCCTTCTCCCTCTTAGAACTAAGACAGATCAACAAGTTCTGGGAAGCTATACAGATGACCCAGGCAAGTATATAGATACATTCCAACACATTACCTTGGCCCTTGACTTGACATAGAAGGACATCATGGTCATATTTAGCTAAAATTTATCTGACCTTGAGCATACTAGGATCTTAAAGGAAGCCCGAAGGTATGCGACAGGGCTTCACATGTCAAGCGATAAATACCCAGTAGGGGAAACTGCAGTCCCCTCCTCAGATCCTATTTGGAATTATAATAACCCTGAGAACATCTGGGAAAGGGATCATTTTCTGATCTGTTTGAAGGCAGGACTGAAAGCAGCCCAGCAAAAAGTAATCAGCTATGCCCAGGTCTCAGCAATAACTCAAGAACCCAACGAGAACCCCACTCCCTTTCTGGAAAGGCTAAAAGAGGCCCTCCAAAAGTTTATTTATCTGGACTTAGACTCTTACAAGGGACAGGTGATTTTAAAGGACACATTCCTATTCAACGTGCATCAGACATCAGGATACAGTTATAACAGCTACAGCAGCAGAACCCTGCTGTGTCTTTAGATGAGATGGTCCAGACAGCCACAATACCTTTTATAATAGAGAACAGGAGAGGGAGGCCAAGGCCCAGGAAAAGGAGAAAAGGAGAGAGACAAGGCATGCCCAGATGCTGGCTGTCCTCCAGGGAAGCCCTGTGGCAAACCCCGGGTCCTTAAAGGACAAGGCAGGAGGCAAATGCCTAATCTATAATCAGGTGGGGCATAGGACCAAAGAGTGTCCAAACCTTGACAAGTCTCATAAAATGGCTTGCTACAAATGCTATAAATTGGGATATTGAGTGGCACTCTGCCCTCGGGACCCAAGAGCCTGAAGGTCAAGTGCCAAGCCTTCCCTCTTTATGGTTCAACAGGACTGAAGCGTCCTGCTTCAGCCAGCCCGCCTGTCACAGATAACCATCATGGGGCTGGAGCCAAGGGTGCAACTAGATGTGGCAGGTAGATCTGAGAATTTTTTGATTGACACAGGGGCTACTTACTCTGTCCTGACCTTCTACTGTGGAGACTTCATCTCTGAAAACTGTACCATTTGGGGTATTACAGCAAAAACAGTTACTAAAAGATTCACCAGAGCACTTCTTTGTTGCTGGGACGGACACATATTTTCCCACCAATTTCTGGTGGTTCCTGAGTGTCCTCCTCCCTTACTGGGAAGAGACCTTTCCCCGCCTTTGAAATCTTGCAGCTATTGCAGTCCTGATAGAAAATGGCTTAAAACTCTCTTTTGGGGGCAAACTAATTATTTTTACCAGTCACCAAGTGAAACAACTCCTAAATAGCAGAGGCCATTTATGGATATCTGATCAAAGAATCCTCAGACATCAAGTAGTTCTGATGGAAAATCCAAGCCTCACTATATTCCCTTGTGAGTTTCTTAACCCAGCCACCCTCCTGCCTACCCTCGAGGGCTCTCTCTCCTTTCACTCTTGCCTAGAAACCTTGGACCACTGGACAAAACCTCGAGAGGGATTGGCAGATCCTCTGACCAATCCTGAGGAAATCTGGTACACTGATGGAGGTAGCTTTTTCTTGGATGGAAAAATAACAGCCAGATATGCAGTAGTCTCCAATTTTGAGACCATAGAGGCTAAACCTTTGCCTGGTACTTCAGCCTAATTAGCTGAACTCATAGCCCTGACTTGAGATTTAGAGCTGGGAAAAGGATAAACAGTAGCCATTTACACTGACTCCAAGTATACCTTTCTGGTGCTACATGCACATGCTGCTATTTGGCAAGAAAGAGGCCACTTGACCACCTGAGAGTCCCCAATCAAATATGGTGATCAAATCCTTAGGGTCTTGGAGGCAGTCCATCTGCCTGCTGAAGTTTCAGTCTCCCACTGTAAAGGACACCAAAAAGGGAGCATGGAAGTGGCACAAGGGAACCAACCAGCTGATCAGGCAAGTAAGAGAGAGGCAAGTAAGGTCATTGCAGAACAATGACCTAATAGGAGTTGTCACCATAGTTCCACAGACTAATTTGCCAGAAACTCCTTCATATACTGAAGTTAAGACTCTTAAAATTAAGAGTGAGGGATTTCAAGATCATATAGGGTGGATCCAAAAGGAGGGACTCCCTTTTCTTCCTGGAAACCTCCAATGAAAGTTGGTTAACTCCTTACATGCCACAACTCATTTAGGGGAATAGGCCTCCAAAGATTACTAGAAAAGTCCTTCAGAGGAACAGGCCTCCAAACAACTATAAGGCAAGTGGTCTCCTCTTGTCCCACTTGCCAATTAAACAGCCCCCAAGGAGCTCGAAGACCCCAACTGTCCAACAATGTGGGACCTATCCAGGAGAGGACTGGCAGATGGACTTCACCTAGATGCCAGTTTCTCAAGGGTATAAATACCTATTAGTCATGGCAGATACATTCATGGGATGGATTGAAGGCTCTCCTACTCAAGCTGAGAAGGCTGAGTAGATGGTAAGAAAACTGCTCCATGAAATCATTCTGAGATTTGGTATGCCTCAGTCATTACAAAGTTACAATGGGACATCATTTACTTCTAAGATCACTCAAGGGGTCTCTAAAGCATTGGGCATTACGCATTATCTCCATTGTGCCGGGAGTCCTCAGTCTTCAGGAAAAGTAGAAAGAGCCAACCAATTATTAAAATCAGCAATAAAAAAAGGTAACCCAGGAGGCCTCCCTGGGAAGGAAAGAGGCTTTACCAATAGCTCTCCTCCACAACTTTATTGTCCCTAAGGAACAGGTTCCTCTTAGTTCTTATGAGATGCTATATGGGAGACCTTTTGTTTATGTCAATGACCTTTTCCTAGATAACAGAGTCTCAGACCCTCTGGTCTTATACCATGGCCATTGTGCAATTCCAACAAGATATAAGCTCGTGGGGTGCCACTAGGACCCAGAAACTTCTAAAGAGTCACCACTATATGCTCCAGGGACTCAAGTCCCAATGAAAGTCTGGAAAGATGGGTCCTCAAAGTCTCAACTCTAGACCACATGGAAGGGCCCCTACCCTGTAATACTTCCTACCCCCACAGCAGTCAAGATACCAGGACATGACTCCTGAATTCACTACTCACAAGTTAAGCCATGGTAGAAAACAGAAGAGGACACTCAATACATCTGTGAGCCCCTGGGAGATTTCAGATACCTATCCTGAACTACAAATGAGTGCCATTCTAATACACACCCCCAAAATTAAGTTTCTGAGGATACGATTTCTCAGGACAGCTCTAACAAGCCAACACAGCTTGGCAGGGGTTGTACTCCAAAACAGGAGATATGCCATCTGATCCCTGAACAAGAAGGGAATTGAGCCATCCTGAATGAGACGTGTTGTTTCTGGGTAAATATCTTCAGCTAAGTTAAAAAAGGTCTCAGAGTCCTCAAGAAAAACATTCAGACCCTACAGCATCTCAAAGAAAGATATGGGAGTTCTCGGTTAGCTACAAACTCTCTTTGGGGGATCCTCCTGGCGATGGGAAATTTGGAGTTGACTAATGTCCCTACAAAACAAATCTTCACAACCAAGATAATCACGATGACATGATCACTCATCTAGAACCAGACATCCTGGAATATGAAGTCAAGTGGGCCTTAGAAAGTATCACTACGAACAAAGCTAGTGGAGGTGATGGAATTCCAGTTGAGTTATTTCAAATCCTGAAAGATGATGCTGTGAAAGTGCTGTACTCAATATGCCAGCAAATTTGGAAAACTCAGCAGTGGCCACAGGACTGGAAAAGGTCAGTTTTCATTCCAATCCCAAAGAAAGGCAATCCCAAAGAATGCTCAAACTACCACACAGTTGCACTCATCTCACATGCTAGTAAAGCAATGCTCAAAATTCTCCAAGACAGGCTTCAGCAATATGTGAACCATGAACTTCCAGATGCTCAAGCTGGTTTTAGAAAAGGCAGAGGAACCAGAGATCAAATTGCCAACATCTGCTGGATCATCAAAAAAGAAAGAGAGTTCCAGAAAAACATGTATTTCTGCTCTATTGACTATGCCAAAGACTTTGACTCTGTGGATCACAATAAACTGTGGAAAATTCTGACAGAGATGGGACTACCAGACCACCTGACCTGCCTCTTGAGAAACCTGTATGCAGGTCAGGAAGCAACAGCTAGAACTGGACATGAACAACAGACTGGTTCCAAATAGGAAAAGGAGTACGTCAAGGCTGTATATTGTCACCCTGTTTATTTAGCTTATATGCAGAGTATATCATGAGAAATGCTGGGTTGGAAGAAGCACAAGCTGGAATCAAGATTGCCAGGAGAAATATCAATAACCTCAGATATGCAGATGACACCACCCTTATGGCAGAAAGTGAAGAGGAACTGAAAAGCCTCTTGATGAAAGTGAAAGAGGAGAGTGAAAACGTTGGCTTAAAGCTCAACATTCAGAAAACTAAGATCATGGCATCTGGTCCCATCACTTCATGGGAAATAGATGGGGAAACAGTGGAAATAGTGTCAGACTTTATTTTTTTGGCTCCAAAATCGCTGCAGATGGTGATTGCAGCTATGATATTAAAAGATGATTACTCCTTGGAAGGAAAGTTATGACCAACCTAGATAGCATATTCAAAAGCAGAGACATTACTTTGCCAACAAAGGTCCATCTAGTCAAGGCTATGGTTTTTCCAGTGGTCATGTATGGATGTGAAAGTTGGGCTGTGAGAAAGCTGAGTGCCAAAGAATTGATGCTTTTGAACAGTGGTGTTGGAGAAGACTCTTGACAGTCCCTGCAAGGAGATCCAACCAGTCCATCCTAAAGGAGATCAGCCCTGGGTGTTCTTTGGAAGCACTGATGCTAAAGCTGAAACTCCAGTACTTTGGCCACCTCATTGAAGAGTTGACTCATTGGAAAAGACTCTGATGCTGGGAGGGATTGGGGGCAGGAGGAGAAGGGGACAACAGAGGATGAGATGGCTGGATGGCATCACGGACTTGATGGACGTGAGTCTGAGTGAACTCTAAGAGTTGACTCATTGGAAAAGACTCTGATGCTGGGAGGGATTGGGGGCAGGAGGAGAAGGGGACAACAGAGGATGAGATTGCTGGATGGCATCACCGACTTGATGAACATGAGTTTGGGTAAACTCCAGGATTTGGTGATGGATAGGGAGGCCTGGTGTGCTGCAATTCATGGGGTCACAAAGAGTTGGACACGACTGAGCAACTGAACTGAACTGAATGCCCCTACTAGTCCTTGTTATCACCATATTGGTGCTGCTTATGATTGCTCCATATATTCAGTTGTCTAAACCATTTTGTCTCTGCCCAGGTCAACAAGCTACAACATGCAGTGCCAGTTCAAAAAGGATATTTAAAACTACAGCTGACCACAGAAAATATCATTTACCCTTAGATGGACGACGATATAAGGACTCTGAGGCGTGAGATTAACAAGAAGCGGAGGCCAAATGCCCCTGGCCATCCCAGTTCAGCAGGAAGTAGCTAGAAAGACTTCGATGCCCCTATTCTCAAAGAATTGCACCTCCCATCTCTTGGGGTGGGGTTGGGGGATGTTAAGTAGGTAGAATCGGAAAAAGGAGTCCAGAATGGCAGTGGCTAAAAGATGAAGAAGAGAAAAGCCCACAAAAGTAGAACAAAGGAAAGTCCAAGGAGGAATGAGGACCTCAGGTAGAACAAACAGCGCTCCTGGCTAGCCCAATTTACATAAAGCAGGCCCAGGGGAGGATAAGAAAGCATGTAAAAAGAGGAGCCAAAATTGGGCCAGGGGCCTCTCTTCTCTTTGTGTCTTTTGGGTTGGCATGCCCTCATGCCTCGAGGATGTATTTTATTTACTTTCTAAATAAAATGAGCTGTAACACTGGTCCATCTGAGGGCTGTAACACTGGTCCATCACTTCAAATTCTTGTTGCAACGAGACAGAACAGAAGAAACTACACACTCCCCCAACAATATGACTCTGGGCAATGAAGAGTTTAAGAGATGAGAAATCTCATGTTGTGCCTTAAAATTTAATAGCCTGAAAAAATCTAGAGCCAATTCTAAAACTCTCTCCGAATGGCTGTCTACAGTTTGGACTTGGTGCTATCCTGGTTAATGTGCTCAGTTCTGCTTGCAGAGTATTGAGGAATGTGTCAGAGGTACAGAAAGGTAAACATATCTGTTATGTGTGATTTTTTTAGTAAACATGTAACAGTGCATAAGAAGCACATTGAGCAACTGTGAGAGTAGGAGCGGATGAGCCTTAAGGAAAGCAGGAAGGATGTAGCATTATAAGGATTTGCTCTTTTGTGTTAATTTAAATGGACCACCATTAGAGGATTTTGAGTGAAGAATACTATGACCTCATCTACATTTCTTTAAAACTTGATTTCTTGGATTGTTTTGTAAAGAATAAAATATTTATGTTAAACATGGAAACAAGGAGATTAGTTAGATTGATATTTAAATAGCCTATGTGACAAATTTGTTAAAGTTCATCAAAAGTAAACAAATTTAATGCTTTGCACAAAGAAGTATTTTACAATTATTTGCTGTTGTGTTTTTACATCTAATACAGTGATTGTATCAATATTTCTTAAAAGCTATTAAATATAAATTTACCACCTTCACATATTAATTTATAAAATCCCCAGGCTTTATGTAGTTAGCAAACTGATGGGGGCAGGGTGAAGGGGAACGAGTTTCTAAAAAGAATACCTGAAAGCAGTCCAGTAGTGTTCATAACATATACAATAGTGTTCATGACACATTCAAGAGAATAAATTTTGTAATTTAGAAATGATCGACTCTACTGACAGGAAGGTTATTTACATTTTAGGGTAAATATGTTATCCATTATTGATTTTCAAATTTGTAAACCAATCATCAGTTATATTTCAAAGTATGTTGCAATGAAGAGGCAATGACAAAACATTCCAAACCAAAAAGAAAATACGAAATTTTATGTGATATATATTTTTCTTTAAATATTTCCAGTTAAAAAATACCTATCATGGAGGAAATTAGGCAGTCTAAAATACAACATACAGATATTGAATAATCATGCTTTCCACCACAGATAATATATCTCACTATGTCTTGCCAGCACTTAATCACTTTTATGGAATTACAATTTGGTTTTCACTAACTGTGATTTACTTAGTGTGGGCTGATTTATGCCATTGAGAATTTATTTAGTTAATGGAACATTTTAATTTATGACAGAAGGCAGCATAAAATTGCTTTGCATATTTGGATTGCATTACTATTGACTGCCTGTCAAAATTTGAAATGAAACAAAAAATGACAGATAAAAGCATTTTTAGATCAGCTATACCTATTACTGGTAGAGTATAGGTTTGAAACAAAATAACCTGAGAAACTAGTAGCTTTTGCACTTGCTTCTCCAAACCCTTGACTAGATTTTGCAGTTCTCACTGACATATGGTACTGTCTGTGAAGTCTTTTCAGTGAAGCCTCACAGGGAAAGAGTGAGATGTTTCATAATGTAGTGTCAGCAGTATGGTCTTGGCACCCAGCACTGGGTCTCCTTTCATCTGGCCCAGATGGTATGGATCCCTGACTCTTGAAATGTCTGCCTGAGATAAGAAAAGTATTGAAAGCAAACTGGCTGATGGTCTATACAGATGAATTCAGAATAGCACGTAGGGGTCAAAGGAACCAGGAACAAGTAAAGCTTAGCCTTCTCCATTAGAAAAGATTTATTTAACCTTTGCCATTAAGTCATATCAATTTGTATTTAATGGTTGACTTCTAAATATCCATTTCTATACAGCAATTGATCATCCATTCTTCAAGTGTTTCTTTCAGGCTGTGAGACTTTTCTTGAAAGAATATATTAGGAGTAATCTTTCAAAGAATCAGAGACTTTTAGGGTTAAGTTCACATGTTCCTGGAAGTGTTTAGGCTGCATACTTGGTGTCTTATTCACTTACCAGAAGAGTCTGTCCATGGAATGTGTTGGTGGCCTTTGTGGATTCAGTTAACTGGGCTCTCTTGTCTTCTGTTCTCTTGATGAGTTAGACATATGAAGATCACCAGCAGAAGGCTGAAGTTGGGAGGCTGAGGGTATCAGAGAATAGTCAAGGTATTTATTTCCCCAGCTTTCTCCCTATCAGGCTACAGGAGGTTGCAGTGGTTATGCTCTCCATTGTTGTTCAGTTGTCATTCGGTTGTTAAGCCATGTCTGGCTCTTTGTGATTCTATGGACTGCAGCATGCCAGGCTTTCCTGTCCTCCACTCTCTCCCAGAGTTTGTTCAACTCATGTCCATTCAGTCAGTGATACCATTCAACCAGCTCATCCTCTGTCTCCCTCTTTTCCTCCTGCCTTCCATCTTTCCCAACATCAGGGTCTTTTCCAATGAGGTGGCTCTTCATAGTAGGGGAGGTTCAGCTTCAGCATCAGTCCTTCCAATGAATATTGAGGGTTGATTTCCTTTAGGATTGACTGTTTTGATCTCCTTGTTGTCCAAGGGACTTTCAAGAGTCTTCTCCAACACCACAGTTTGAAACCATCAATATGCTCTCCATATCAGGCCTTATTTCCTGCTGTGTGACCTTCTCCCACAAAGGGAGGGAAAGAGATCTCTGAGTTCTGGCAACCCATCATTCATCTTTCTTCTTTAACTTCAGGTTGGTTATGGCTCACCATTGTTCTTAGCCCCAAGATGCTCTACCATCTCGTACTCACTTTTCTTTGATTTAACCATGCTTTTGCAAAGAGTTTATTCATAAAAGTGTTGGCAGTATCCCTATTTGAGTGTGCCATTCTGTTTTCTTGCCATATCCTGATGATATGTTAGAAGCTTGAATCCCCATTATAGCTTTATAAGTTATCTTCTAAATGATAGTCTTGACTTCATGTTTGAATTAATATAGTAATATGGAGCCTGCTCTCTTTTTAATCAATGTCTAACTGAATGTAATCTCTTATTTATGGCAAAACAGCAGTAACTGTGCAATTGTAGATAAAATGTTTTAATGGTTTTGCATAATTAGAAATTTTTGAGCATGGAAAACTGGAATCTTCCGTAAAAGAAAATATTTGGAGGCTAAAAGGTTAATAAAATAGATAGAGGCCTCTAGAGAGATAGATTTATCACTACCTGGAGCCATAAGTATACATTTCAAAACATAATAAAACCAGAAGTGATTCATTTATGTTCAAAAGATTTGCAAGCTAGGGACTGACTTCTCTTCAAAGAGAATATGTTAGGGAGATAAGTTTTCCCTCCCATTCACAGGATGGGGTAAAGCAGATCACCAGTAGTTCTTATATAAATTCCAGATTCAAAAATTTAAAATACACCCCTTTATACATATGCCCAGCCATCTGGCTTTCATTCTGTTGCCCAAAAAAGTGAATGGAGTATAGGGAACCAATAGATTCACTGTTATTAGTAATAATAATGTTTCCTTAGATCTAGAAATCTGTTTGCTTTCTGGACAAAATAGTAAATATAGATATTAAAATTTTGGATCAGTTTCCTTTCCATCTTTGGATTGAGTATATAAACATGCAAAAGGGATTACCTTTTCAGAAGACAGCAGTTTTGGGTTCTAATCTTGGTGTCCTACATATTTTGCCTAGTCTTCAAATATCATGGACTAAAGTCCCATCAACCTGTTGGCTGTTCTCTTACAGAAACTCCTCTATATTCATTTGTTAATTAAATTCTATAGTATACCTTACCAATGGAAACTATATTGCTTTTATTCTTCTACTTACTATATACAGGCATTAGTTTGGGGGAAAAAAAAGTAGGAAATATCAAGGCCACAAGGACAATTATAATGTTTCTATAATGTATCATCATCAGGAAGAATCGATTCTAATCATTTTCAGTCTTTAGGCAACTAGCTCAAGATTCATATTTCAAAAAAAAAAAAAAGTTTGGCCTTGATTGGATTATGTAGACGTTCTGGGTGGAGAGAAGGTGATTCATTTTGATTGACATCCCATCCGAGTCATTTGAAAAAGAAAGAGGATTCTATAAAAGAGAATAAGAATATTATTACCAGAAAACAAGGATATATGTATACTAAGCTGTCAAAAATAAATATTAATAAAGGATTTTCTAAAGAAAGTAAGGAATGTAGGAAAGGGGAAAGGCAAGGATGAGAAAGGTAATTTTGGAAACAGGTAAAGATTCCAGTTTCTGGTAAAGAAGAGAATAAGGAGAAATATGTGATGGAAAAGTTAAAATTGGGAGGGATTGTTGGGGATTTTTATTTTAGTTTAGTTTTTGTTTGTTTGATGTTTTGTTTTGTTTTTGTTTGTTTGTTTGTTTGCAGCAGACCAAATTGAGTGTTATATTAAGGGAGCTGGAAAATCCAGTCAAGAGACTATCCCAAGAGAAAATACAGTTTTAATAAAGGTGGCAAAATAAAGTGTTTTCAGACCAAAAAACAGAAAACAGCAACAAAAACTGAGAACGTTCATTTTTAGCATAGCTTTACTAAAAGAAATACTAAACACAGAGAAAAATACTATCAGCAGGAAACTCAAATTCAGGAAGGATTGAAGAATTATACGAAGAGGAAATACATGGACAAATTTAAATAAGAAATGAAAATACACAACTATAACAGTAATATGTTGTGCAAATTAAAATATAAGTAAAAGTATAGATTTGGAAACAATAATGCAAAGATCAATTCAGTTCAGTTCAGTCATTCAGTCCTGTCTGACTCTTTGCGACCCATGAACTACAGTACACCATCACCAACTCCCAGAGCTTACTCAAACTCATGTCCACTGAGTCAGTGATGCCATCCAACCATCTCATCCTCTGTCATCCCTTTTTCCTCCTGCCTTCAATCTTTCCCAGTATCAGGGTCATTTTCAATGAGTCAGTTTTTCATATCAGGTGGCCAAAGTATTGGAGTTTCAGCTTCAGCATCAGTCCTTCCAATGGATATTCAGGACTGATTTCCTTTAGGATGGACTGGTTGAATCTTCCTGCAGTCCAAGGTACTCTCGAGAGTCTTCTCCAACACCACAGTTCAAAACCATCAATTCTTCAGCACTCAGCTTTCTTTATAGTCCAACTCTCACATCTACACATGGCTACTGGAAAAACCATAGGTTTGACTAGAAGGACCTTTATTGGCAAAGTAATGTCTCTTCTTTTTAATATGCTGTCTAGATTGGTCATAACTTCTCTTCCAAGGAGCAAACCTCTTTTAATTTCATGGCTGCAGTCACCATCTGCAGTGATTTTGGAGCCCCAAGAATATAAAATCTGTCACTGTTTCCATAATCTCCCCATCTATTTGCCATAAAATGATAGCATTGGATGTCATGACCTTAGTTTTCTGAATATTGGGTTTTAAGTCAACGTTTTCTTTCTCCTCTTTCACTTTCATCAAGAGGCTGTTTAGTTCTTCTTTCCTTTCTGCCATAAGGGTGGTGTCATCTGCATATCACAGGTTATTGATATTTCTCCCAGCATTTCTCATGATATACTCTGCATATAAGTTAAATAAGCAGGATGACAATATACAGCCTTGTCGTACTCCTTTCCTGACTTGGAACCAGTGTGTTGTTCCATGTCCAATTCTAACTGTTGCTTCCTGATCTGCATACAGATTTCTCAGGGGGCAGATCAGGTGGTCTGGTATTCACATCTCTTGAAGAATTTTCCACAGTTTGTTGTGATCTACACAATCAAAGGCTTTAATATAGTCAATAAAGCAGAAGTTGATGTTTTTCTGAAACTCTCTTGCTTTTTCTATGATCCAAAGGATGTTGGCAATTTGATCTCTGGTTCCTCTGCTTTTTCTAAATCCAGCTTGAATATCTGGAAGTTCATGGTTCAAGTACTGTTGAAGCCTGGCTAGAAGAATTTTGAGCATTACTTTGCTAGTGTGTGAGATGAGTGCAATTACAATCTTAGTTTGAGCATTCTTTGGCATTGTCTTTCCATTGAACTGGAATGAAAACAGACCTTTTCCAGTCCTGTGGCTACTGCTGAGTTTTCCAAGTTTGCTGGCATATTGAGTACAGCACTTTCACAGCAACATTTTTTAGGATTTGAAATAGCTCAACTGGAATTTCATCATGTCCACTAGCTTTATTCATAGTTATGCTTCCTAAGACCCACTTGACTTCACATCCAGCATGTATGGCTCTAGGTGAGTGATCATGCCATTGTGATTATCTGGCTCATAAAGATCTTTTTTGTATAGTTCTTCTATGTATTCCTTCCACCTCTTTTTAACATTTTCTGCTCTGTTAGGTCCATACCATTTCTGAAAGAAATGGTATGGACCTTTATTGTGCCCATCTTTGCATGAAATATTCACTTCAGTTCAGTTCAGTTCAGTCGCTCAGTCGTGTCCGACTCTTTGCGACCCCATGAATCGCAGCACGCCAGGCCTCCCTGTTCATTACCATCTCTCGGAGTTCACCCAGACTCACGTCCATCGAGTCCGTGATGCCATCCAGCCATCTCATCCTCGGTCGTCCCCTTCTCCTCCTGTTCCCAATCCCTCCCACCATCAGAGTCTTTTCCAATGAGTCAACTCTTCGCATGAGGTGGCCAAAGTACTGGAGTTTCAGCTTTAGCATCATTCCTTCCAAAGAAATCCCAGGGCTGATCTCCTTCAGAATGGACTGGTTGGATCTCCTTGCAGT